>BLSH010412319.1:41956-52085 GCA_018402905.1 Glandirana rugosa
TCTACGACTTTGTAGTTAAAACATTGGGCCTCAGTGCACACGTTTACTAAGTTTTACAAAATTGATGTTTCAGCATCTTCGGATGCTGCTTTTGGCCGCAAAGTATTACAAGCGGCAGTGTAGGCGTGATTAGCGCTGCCTGAGAGGGCGTTTTTCTGTTGGGTACAGTTGTTATAGTTTGCCCACCCCTCTTGATTGGCACAGCTTTGGGACGTCCCCACGTGTCATAAGAAGGCTGCGTCTGTCAATGAACGGAACAGTAAAAGGGATTTTATTATAACTTACCGTAAAATCCTTTTCTTTGAGTTCACTGACAGATGCAGCACCCACCCCTCTGTGTTGAGTTTGTACGGCTTGTTACGAACTGATGTGCTATGCAGAGCAGGGGGATTATATGCTAAGGTGAGGAGGTGAGGGAGGGGCCAACCTAAGCTTTTTGTTTTATTTTTTGCCTAGTCTATGCCTAGTGATATGAGCATAAACCCACGTGTCATAAGAAGGCTGCGTCTGTCAGTGAACTCAGAGAAAAGGATTTTACGGTAAGTTATAATAAATCCCTTTTTTCTGAAAGCAGAGGCCCTGGAGAATAAAATGGTGGCAATTGTTAAGATGTTCTTCATACACAAATGTCACATTAATATCTGGGTTTATTTTCTGCTTTTCCCCATTTTCTATGGTGTGATCTTTTCTACAATGCTTTGTTATAATAATGTAACACGTTATGTATTGTACACAAATTAATAACGACTCCACCTCCACATTCCAGACAAGTCGTTTTCCTAACCAATTAGATTTCTACATTTACTATTTACTGATTTTTACGACTGCAGTCTTTAAGATTAAAATTATAATAAATTTATTGAGCAAAAAAAAAAAAATTGTGTATGCTGGGGCCATAGTGAAAATCTGTGTTTGCTCATAGGTGACACTTTTAAAAACCTTAACAGGTCCTCAGTTTAGAATTAAAGTGATTTGTAAAGGGTTTTTTTTGCTTTTTTAACCACTTCAGCCCCGGAAGGATTTCCAGCTTTAGGACCGGAGCCCTTTTTGCGATTCGGCGCTGCGTCGCTTTAACTGACAATTGCGCGGTCGTGCGATGTTGTACCCAAACGAAATTTGCGTCCTTTTTTTCCCACAAATAGAGCTTTCTTTTGGTGGTATTTGATCACCTCTGCGTCATTTCTGATCGCCGCTATAAACAAAAGAAGAGCGACAATTTTGCAAAAAAACCCAAATTTCTTACTTTTTGCTAAAATACAAATCCAAAAAAAAAATATAAAAAAACATTTTTTTCACCGTTTTTGGCCGATTTATATTCTTCCTCATATTTGCGATAAAAAAAATCGCAATCGGCGTTTATTGATTGGTTTGCGCAAAAGTGGTCGCGTTTACGGATGATGAGAATTCATTTTTGGGGTTTTTATTTTTTTTTATTTTTTTTCTAGTAATGGCGGGGATCTGCGATTTTTAGCGGTACTGCGATATTGGGGCGGACATGTCGCAACATTTTGACACTTTTTTGGGACCATTGGCATTTATACAGCGATCAGTGCTATAAAAATGCACTGATTACTGTGTAAATGCCATTGACAGTGAAGGGGTTAACCTGCAGGGGGCGCGCTAAGGGTTAAGTATGTTCCCTGGGCGTGTTATAACTGTGGGGGGACTTGCCTAGCTGGGGAAGGGAAGTGGTCACAGCCTTCACGTACAGGAAGGCTGTGATCACAGCCCTTCCCCCTCACACAGAGCGGAGGTCCGTGTTTACATACACGGACCTCCGCTCATTCGCTCCGGGGGGGCCATCGCGGGTGGCCGGCGGCAATCGAAGCCGCCGCACCCGCTCCCTGGCCCCCCCTGGACACAGTGAGCGCGCGCGCTCACAGTGGCTCTGTATCGCGGCCGCCGTCGTATGACGGCGTTTCGCGTTACAGAGCCACTCTGTCGCCGTCAATTGCCGATCAGCCGTCGGCAAGCGGTTAAATAACAAATATGTTATACTTACCTGCTCTATGCAAGGGTTTCACACAGATTGGCCTCGATCTTCCTCTTTTGGGGTCCCTCAGTGGTGCTTCTGGCTCCTCCTCTTCATTGGGTGCCCCCTCGGAGAGCCGCTTTTCATGGGGGTGCTCATGCGGGCACGCTCCCGAGTCCTGCTGCTGCATCCATTGACGCAGACAGCGGGAGTCAGCTCCGCTCCCCAACTCCCATGTCCCTGGAGTTGATTGAAAGCAATGGGAGCCAATGACTCCTGCTGCTTTAAATCTATCCAATGAGGACCCAAGACAGTGGCTGGAGCTGCTGGACTCTTGCTCGACACTGGAGCGATTGCATCATTCAGGTAAGAAAAAGGGGGGCTCTGGCGGCAGCTGCAGCACAGAACGTTTTTCACCCTAATGCATAGATAGTATTAAGGGGAAAAACCTTGAGTCTTTACAACTCCTGTAACCAATTGCCCCCTGGGCAGTTAAATCCCCTTCCTAACCAATCCAATTTTCAGCTTTCAGTGTTCTCACAATTTGAATGACAATTACTCAGTCATGCAACACTGTACCCATATGACATTTTTGTCCTTTTTTTTTCACACAAATAGAGCTTTCTTTTGGTAGTATTTAATCACTGCTGGGTTTTTTATTTTTTGCGCTATAAATGAAAAAAAGACTGAAAATTCTGTAAAAAACAAAAACAAATTTTTCTTTGTTTCTGTTATAACATTTTGCAAATTAGTAGTCTTTCTTCATGCATTTTGGCCAAAAGGTATACTGCTACATATCTTTGGTAAAAAAGAATCCAAATCCATGTATATTATTTGGTCTGTGTGAAAGTTATAGAGTCTACAAGCTATGGTTCCAATCACTGAAAATTGATCACATCTGATGTACTGACGGCCAATCTAATTTCTTGAGACCCTAACAAGACAGGAAAGTACAAATACCCCCCAAATGACCCCTTTTTGGAAAGTAGACATTCCAAGGTATTTAGTAAGAGGTCTGGTTCGTTTTTTGAAGTTGTAATTTTTTCCCACAATTCTTAGCAAAATGAAGATTTTTTTCCCCCACAAAATTGTCATATTGACAGGTTATTTCTCATACACAGCATGTGCATACCACAAATTGCACCCCAAAATGCATTCTACTACTCCTCCTGAGTAGGGCGATACCACTTGTGTGAGACTTTTACACAGCCAGCCCCAACATGCAAGGAGCACTAATAGGCGTTCTAGGCACATAGATTACACATCTCATTTCTTGACTACCTCTTCCACTTTTGAAGGCACTGGAGCACCAGGACAATGGAAACGCCCAAACAATGACCCAATTTTGGAAAGCAAACACACCAAAGTATATTCTATGAGGCATAATGAGTCTTTTGAAAATGTCATTTTTTTCCACCAGTTTTTGGAAAATGTGGAAAGAAAATGAAAATGCATTTTTTTTTTTTTCTACACAAAGTTGTCCATTTATACAATATTTCTAACACATGGCATGTACATAGCACAAATTACACCCCAAAATATATTCTGCTACTCCTCCTGAGTATGGCGATACCACATATGTGACACTGTTCCACTGCCTGGCCACATACGGAGGCCCAACATGCAGAGAGCACCATCAGGTGTTCTAGGGGCATACATTTCTAATTTGACTACCTATTACACTATTGTGAGGCACTGATGGGCATGAATGTGGCATAAATGAGCTATGGATGAGCCATGGATGGAGATGGTTGTGCCATGAATGTGGATGGCTGAGCCGTGGATGGGGATGGATTAACCGTGGATGGGGATGGATGAGCAAGAATGGTGATGGCTCAGCATTAATGATATGGCAGAGTATGGATGGGATGGCTGAATATGGATGGGGATGACTGAGCACGGATAAGGATGACTGAGCATGGAGGGATGGGGATGACTGAGCATGGATTGATGAGTGCAGACTGGCACAGATCAGCGCTGTGGGCACTTAAGATCCAGCCCACGGCGCTGCTGCATCCAATCTATCCCCTCTCCTCTCACACTGTACTGATTGGTACAGAGAAGGGAGAGATAAGCCAGGCATGTGCCAGCTTGTTTACATCCATCATTTGACTGAGCGACCACGTTGTAAAGGGCGGCCATTTACCGCGATGCACCAGGTCACGGGAATTCCCCGGTGCAATTCTGGGAGGATGTTATAGTACGCCCTCCCAGAATAATGCAACCACCCTACAGCCGTTTTTCAGCTATTGGCGGTTGGCAAGTGCTTAACCATGAATAATGGTACAGAGTGTGGTCAGAGGTATACAGGTCAGGGTATAGAGTGTAGTGGTCAGGAGCATATCATATACAGCCCGGCATACATGCAATAATAAGAAGTTTATCAGGCTTGTGTAAAGAATGCAATGGTCAGGAGCAGTGTTAATTTTGTCAACGAAAACGTTTTCGTCAAAAGTTTTTGTCAGCGGAATTTTTACTGTGATGAAAACTAAACTAAAAGTACAGCACATTTTTGTCCACTGACGAAAACTATGAGGAAAATCAAATCTGTTTTTGTTAACGAACGAAAATGACAGAGGGAAATTTACCCTCGTGAAATAACTTCCAGTTTTCACGGAGCTCTGCCTGCTTCCACACCTAGCAAGCAAGCTAGTAACTCTGTGTACCGCGACTGCCAGAGACCAGAGCAGCAGTGTTCATTACAGACAGCCAGGTCTCCTGAGTCTCGATGAGACTGTCCCACTCCCGAGTCCTGACTCATGAGAGGACTCCCAGCCAGGTGCCCACGTCCAGAGGAGAGAGCAGAGCAGACTGAGAGTGCCTAGTACATTACAATTGCAGCAGGCCTGAGGTCTCCCCTCAGACCACCATCCAGTACGTATGTGTGCAATACACAGGCCTCCTCTGACCACTGGCAGTGGCATCCAGGTCACTGCATTACAGGCCATCCCTCAGACTTGAGACCACCATCCAACACTGTGCAGCAGTACAGGCCTCCACTGACCACTGGCAGTGGCATCCAGGGCACTGTACATTACAGGCCATTCCTTAGACCCGAGACCACCATCCAGCACTCTGCAGTTTTACAACAGGCCTCCTCTGACCACTGGCATCCAGGGCACTGTGCATTACAGGCCATCTCTCAGACCTGCCTGAGACCACCATCCAGAACTTTCTGCAACATTACAGGCCTCCTCAGATAGGGTGACCAGATGTCCCTGGTTTCAGGGGACAGTCCGTGGATTGAGGACACTGTCCCTGGAGGAAGTCTGTAGCCGGTTTTGTCCCTGCTTTGCAGGGCCAGGGACTTCAGGTCACCCTACTATATATTTGCCTAGGCTGTGTCGATCCAGTGCGGCAGCGCCCCCCCCCCCCATCCTCCTTAATATTCTGTATTAAGATTATACAGAGTGGGGATCTCCCGCTTACCCGACTGTCAGACGAAGTCCTGCCTGCTGGGCCAGCTCCTATGATAGGCGGCACACTGATGACGTCTATCATAGGAGGTGGGACATGGTCCCAGGACAGCGGCCGCACGGGGTAAACAGGAGATGCACGCTCTGTATAATCAGTCTGCTCTCCTCTAGGTAAGGCTAAGCTGATGGGCACTGCACAGGCTGAGCTGATGGATACTGATGAGGCTGCATTGATGGGTACTGATGAGGCTTTATTAATGGGCATTGGTGAGGCTGCATTGATAGGCACTGGTGAGGCTGCGCTGATGGGCACTGGTGAAGCTGAGCTGATTGGCACTTGTGAAGCTGAGCTAATTGGCACTGGTGAGGCTGTGCTGATGGGCACTGATGAGGCTTTATTGATGGGCACTGGTGAGGCTGCATTGATTGGTGCTGATGAGGTTGCGCTGATGGGCACTGATGAGGCTGCGCTGATGGGCACTGATGTGGCTGCATTGATGGGCACTGGTGAAGCTGAGGTGATTGGCACTTGTGAAGCTGAGCTAATTGGCACTGGTGAGGCTGTGCTGATGGGCACTGGTGAGGCTGCATTGATGGGTACTGGTGAGACTGCATTGATTGGCGCTGATGAGGCTGCGCTGATGAGCACTGGTGAGTATAATAAACAAACTCTTCATACGTTCTTTAAAATTCATGGTTTTCCGTTTTATGAACAAGATAATAATGACGTTTTGTGGTTGGGCTGGTATAATAAGGCTATGGGGCTGGTATGAAATGCTTTCCAGAAATAATATATCATACAATCATTACATAAACACACACCATATACACTGCACATATAATTTGAGAAAATATGCTTAGAAAATAGTTTACTATTTGCCAATAAAAAAAATATGTCCCTGGATTTCAGTTTAAAAATCTGGTTACCTTAGTGTAGTGGTCCCTTACATTGGTGACCAATGGGAGAAGGATCCCCTTATATCAGTAGCCAGTGTAGTGATCTCTTACATTGGTGACCAATGGGAGAAGGACCCCCTTATATCAGTGGTCAGTGTAGAGGTCCCTTACATTGGTGACCAATGGGAGAAGGACCCCCTTATATCAGTGGTCAGTGTAGTGGTTCCCTTACATTGGTGACCAATGGGAGAAGGACCCCCTTATATCAGTGGTCAGTGTAGTGGTTCCTTATATTGGTTAACAAAGGGATAAGGACCCCCTTATATCAGTGGTCAGTGTAGTGGTTCCTTATATTGGTTAACAAAGGGTTAAGGACCCCCTTATATCAGTGGTCAGTGTAGTGATTCCTTACATTGGTTACCAATGGGAGAAGGACCCCCTTATATCAGTGGCCAGTGTAGTGCTCCCTTACATTGATGATCAATGGAATAAGGACCCCCTTATATCAGTGGTCAGTGTAGTGGTCCCTTACATTGGTTACCAATGGGAGAAAGACCCCCTTATATCAGTGGTCAGTGTAGTGGTCCCTTACATTGGTTACCAATGGGAGAAGGACCCCGTATATCAGTGGTCAGTGTAGTGGTCCCTTACATTGGTTACCAATGGGAGAAGGACCCCTTATATCAGTGGTCAGTGTAGTGGTCCCTTACATTGGTTACCAATGGGAGAAGGACCCCCTTATATCGGTGGCCAGTGTAGTGCTCCCTTACATTGAGGATCAATGGGATGAGGACCCCTTTATATCAGTGGTCAGTGTAGTGCTCCCTTACATTGGTGACCAATGGGAGAAGGACCCCCTTATATCAGTGGTCAGTGTAGTGCTCCCTTACATTGGTGACCAATGGGAGAAGGACTCCCTTACAGTGGGAAAATTAAATTTTTTACATCATCATCAGTGGGAAGACTCCCCCCTTACAGATTATTGATGTCAGTTGTTACTGAGACAGAAATTGTTCATTGCTCAAGGAACCCCTGAAACCTTTGGAGGAACCCTGGGTGAGAAAGGCTGGACTAGGCAGTCATAAATTTCTATCCCCCTTGGTGGGAGTGGAGATGACCCCATCTATAAGGATATACAGTACATCCACACACAACACAAGGCCGTGTTCACACTACCAGACCTTTCTCAGGGCTGCTGTTCCTCTGAGCTCCACAAGGTGGTGATCTCACTTCTACCCAGACAGGAAGTCTCTATGGAAGACAGGAAGTGATGTCAGGTACAGACAGGAAGTTCCGGGTGAGAGGTGACATTGCTGGAAGTGGCAGCAGAGGAGGTAATAAGATCTTATTTTCTATTTACACCCAGTAACCCCCCCCCCCCCCCCCGTCATGTCCGTCCTCTTCCTCCATAGTCACTGTGAGGTCTTTTATCCCCAGCAGATGATGATACACACATATATAGTGAGTGTAGCGCACCCCACGTAGTGACGCCCCACCCTTGCCCACCGGATTTGCACATTATCCCAGAGTCAGGAAACAGTCCAATGCTTGTTTTTATGTTTTATTGAGGGGATAAAACTTGGATGGGGAATAGGGAAATTATGGGATGCCCACTTAACTTCAGAACTCTGCGGGGACAACTTTCCTATATCCAGTCAATATACACTCCCCTTCCTCCACCGATCCCTTGCTTGCAGAAAAGAAATACAGACCCAGCTGGAACGCTGTTTGATGGTCTGACAAATTATGCAAAAGCTCCTTACAGGCAGGGACTCCGAGCCCCTTGGTTGTGTAACAAAGTCAGTGTCCAGCTACCATCCCTGTGGCTACTGATCCCAGCACCACCTCTTCAGGCACTGCCAGCCTGCTGCCTCTCTCACTAGCCAACCTGGCTACTTCCCACAGTCTTCCCAGACTCCACATGGCTAACTTCTTCTGGAGACTAATTGACGTGCTAGCTGGATCCTGCTGTCCTCATTCTTGCTCCTGTGCCTCCAGGAAGGGGTTCCTCCGTGTGTTGTAGGGATCATCCAGCACCCAGGTCACCCCAGACTAGGGGGCACCCTCAAGGGCCAACAACAGCCTCCTCAGCACCCCTTCTCCATTGTCCACCCAATTGCCCCTGCTGGCATGACTCAGGAGTATTTAACAGGTGCCAGCCCATCTGGCCAGGGGTTTGGCTGAGACCCGCATCAATACTCCAAGCAGCCCCTCCTAATCTCCCTCCCATTTTCTGAAAGCTTCTCCAAGGTTCCAGAAAGTAGGGGGAGGTACCAGAGGTGTCATTTGCTGAGTCATCCAGCCTCCCGGAGTCACTCAACCCTGACCCAGATTCAACCCAGCCTGGCTCTCAGCCATGCTAAATGTACATACTCTACAGCTTACAACTATACAGTGGGGCAAAAAAGTATTTAGTCAGCCACCAATTGTGCAAGTTCTCCCACTTAATTTTCATCATAGGGACACTTCAACTATGAGAGACAGAATGAGAAAAAAAATCTAGAAAATCACATTGTCTGATTTTTAAAGAATTTATTTGCAATTATGGTGGAAAATAAGTATTTGGTCACCTACAAAAAAGCAAGATTTCTGGCTCTCACAGACCTGTAACTTCCTCTTTAACCACCTCTCACCCGGCCACTGTATATATACGGCCGGGTGGGAGCTTCCCCGTTCTGACAGGACGTGTATTTACGTCCTGTAGAAAGGGAGCTCACAGCGCGGCCACGCGGCATGCTGCAGCTGGATCCTGTGATCATTATGATCACAGGATCCAGCTGAGCAGAGATCGGGATAGGGGCTCAGTGATTGGCCCTCCCAATCATGTGACGGCTGTGTCCAATCACAGCCGTCACATTGTAAACAGAGACGACCGTCTCTGTGACAGTTCTCCCCTCGCCGAGCTCAGTGCGGGGAGGGGGGGGAATCTGCAGCTATGTGACAGCTCTCTGCATGATGATGATTTCATGCAGACAGCTCTCACAGATCGCCCCCCACACAGTGCACCAAGCACCACTGATACCCCTGTCCCCATACACATCAGTGTCCCCATAAAACAGCCCCCAAAACATCTGTATGTCCCCCATCACATCTGTCACCATACACAAAACATCTGTCACAGTCCCCAAACAGCTGTCTATCCCCGTCACATCTGTCACCATATACAAAACATCTGTCTGTCCCTGTCACAGTCCCCAAAACATCTGTCTGTCCGCCAACAACAAAAAAACTCAGATTTGGGTTATTTTTACCAAAGAAATGTAGCAGTATCATTTTTGGTCAAAATTTATGAAGAGAAATTACTTATTTGCAAAATTTTATAACAGAAGCGAAGAAAAATGCATTGTTTTTGAAAATTTTCAGTCTTTTTTAATTTATAGCGCAAAAAATAAAAAACCCAGGGGTGATTAAATACCACCAAAAGAAAGCTCTATTTGTGTGAAAAAAATGATAAAAATATCATATGGGTACAGTGTCGCATGACCGCGCAATTGTCATTCAAACTGCAACAGCGCTGAAAGCTGAAAATTGGTCCGGGAAGGAAGAGGGTTTAAGAGCCCAGTATTGAAGTCATTAAGAGGCTCCTCTGTCCTCCACTCCTTAGCTGTAGTAATGGCACCTGTATCAGTATAAAAGATACCTGTCCACAACCTCAAACAGTCAGACTCCAAACTCCACTATGGCCAAGACCAAAGAGCTGTCAAAGCACACCAGAAACAAAATTGTAGACCTGCACCAGGCTGGGAATACTGAATCTGCAATAGGTAAGCAGTTTGGTGTGAAGAAATCAACCGTGGGAGCAATTATTAGAAAATGGAAGACATACAAGACCACTGATAATCTC
>BLSH010412319.1:64839-84015 GCA_018402905.1 Glandirana rugosa
CACTAGAGACTACAGACGTTTCTACCCTAAAGAAACTTTTTGTGAAGGGTGTGAGTTCTGTCCTTACGTCTGAGAGGGGACACACTCTAGAGACTACAGACCTTTCTACCCTGAAGAAATTTTTTATAAAAGGTGTGAGCCCCGTCCATACACCGAAGAGTGGACACACTCTAGAAAATACGTATAATTCCAACCTAAATTTTACCTTTGTGAAGGGTGTGAGTCATGTCCTTTGCGAGAAGAGAGAACCTTCCTGCCGTGGCAGGGAGTGTCAGACTCCAAGGAGTCCTATTCTCCTTATGCTACCAGGTAGATGTGACATACCTCAAATGTCCATCCGGCACCACACAGTGTAGATGGACCATCGTATTCCTCTTATCCTGAGGAACCTCAGACTGTGAGGGACGGTGCCGTCCTTCCAAGAGAGAAGAGCGTTTCCTGTACTGAGTGTGGGAAGTGTTTCCATTTTAAATCCAACCTTAATATGCATAAAAGATCTCACACAGGTGAGAAGCCACATACCTGCCCCGAGTGTGGAAAATATTTTTTAAAGAAGTCCCATCTTTCCAGACATCAGAGATCTCACACAGGGGAGAGTCTGCATTCCTGTCTTGAGTGTGGGAAGTGTTTTTCAAAGAAATCCCATCTTTGCAGACATCAGAGATCACACACAGGGGAAAAACCGTATTTCTGTTCTGAGTGTGGAAAATGCTTTGTACAAAAATCCAAACTTGCCATACATCAGAGATCTCACACGGGGGAGAAGCCATTTTCCTGTACTGAGTGCAGGAAATGTTTTTCACAGAAGGGCAGTCTTTCTACACATCAGAGATCTCACACGCATGAGAAGCCGTATTCCTGTTCTGAGTGCGGGAAATGTTTTTCAGGGAAATCCTACCTTTATATACATCAGAGGTCTCACACGGGGGAAAAGCCTTATTCCTGTTCTGAGTGCGGGAAATGTTTTTCGCGGACATCCAGTCTTTACAGACATGAGAGATTACACCCGGGAACCCACTTTCCTTTTCTTGGTGAGGGAACAGTTACTCACTGAAATCCTGTCTTTCTGTACATCAGGGGTCCCACACAACCCTTGAGGTGTATTAGAAATGTCTTCTATATGAATGTTGCTGGACATCACAGCTCTCATGTGGGGAAGAAGCACCCCCTGATATACACCTCAGATATACTCCATGGCTGATCTTCATCATGTAAGAAACACTTCATAAGGAGTTCAGAGTTCACCAAAGACATGGATGAAGTGTTGTACTGTGTTGGCCATTGATAGCAGTAGAAAAATAAAAATGGAGTCATTACCTTACATTGGCTGATTAAATTTTGAGGTGTAAGCTTTCACAAACACTTAGAGGTCTATTTTTTAAAAAATGAATTGGATAAGTGTGACAAGCATGACAAATTTTGGCTGTATTTTAATTAACACTGTGATTTCCTATAATTGCCAGCTCCTTCCAATGGCAATAATGTGGTATTTTGCTATTTTTATGGGAAAATACCTCATTATGGTCACTAGATGGAGCTGACGATCAAAGGAGTGAATACATTGTTTTGTGGTGTCATTAGAGAGGAAGGGGTGAATTCTGGAAATGAGGCGGAGGTTAAAGTGATTGTAAAGTCTCGTTTTTTTCCCTATAAAAATAACAAACATTTTATACTTACCTGCTCTGTTTTAGTGGAGTTGCACGCAGCAGCCTAGATCTGCAGCCTAGATCTGCCTCTTCTGTGACCCTGGACCCTCCCTCCTGTTCAGTGCCCTCACAGCAAGCATCTTGCTATGGGGGCACTCGAGCCGAGTCACAGCTCCCTGTGTCCATTCAGACATGGAGCCCCGACCCGCCCCCTCTCTCCACTGATTGGCTAGCTGACTTTGACAGCAGCGGGAGCCAATGGCACTGCTGTTGCTTCTCAACCGATCAGGAAGAAGAATCTCGGATGGCTGAGACATTCGTGGACATCGATGGACAGAGAGGGACCTCAGGTAAGTGTTAGGGGGTCTGCTGTACACAGAAGGCTTTTTATCTTAATGTATAGAATGGATTAAGATAAAAACCTTCTGTTTTAAAACCACTTTGAGGCTGCAAGATTTAGCCAGTGATTGGATGTGGAGAGGTCAGAGTCTAGGATTGCCCCTAGATTGTGGTGTTCTGCTGATCTCAATGGTAACATCATGAGGGGAGGATCAGGGAGAAGGAAATATTACAAACTCTGTTTTCGAAAGATTGAGTTTGAAGGAGTTGAAGTCAAGAGGGTAAGTTGAGGAGTGGAGAGACAGATCTGGGTGTCTTCAGTGTAGAGGTGGTATTGGAAGCCATGAGAGGTTATCAACTGGCTCAGGGAAGAGGTGTAGAGAGAGGGGCCCAAGGACGGAGCCCTGGGGTACCCCAACAGAAAAAGGAAGAGGGGCAGAGGAGATGGAGCTGTAGGTCAGGTTGTGTTGAAATATGTACGAGAACCAGGAGAGAGCAGAGTAGTGGAGGCCAACGGAGTGGAGTTTATTAAGGAGGAGTGGGTGGCAGTGGAAAGGTCTAAGAGTATAAGTTTGGAGTAATGGCCAGAGGGTTGGACGAAAAAAAAAAAAACTGTCAGATTCAGTCGGAGCCTTTGTACACACTATGAGAAGTAAATACAGAGCTCTCCCCCGCTGAGCTGTTGTGTTCCGATAGTGGGACAGCCAAAAACGCTCCAATCACCGCTCTCTGCCATTGGCTGAGAGCGCTGATCGGGAGTCGGTCGGCTGCTGGCTTTCCAGCATGCATGTCAGACAATAGCTGGCGGCCGAACAACCCGATTTGGTCGGACAGATTGAAAAACACACGGCCGAATGTCTGCTGTTTTGTTTTGAACTTACAAGTGTCTCCCACACATTTGACCCGTGTGTACGGGGCTTATAGCCTCATACACACGGTTTGATGGTCGTACGACCGAATGGACCAAATCGTATGTTGGATAATGTAACTTGCGTACTGACATGCACTACACGATCGTACGACCAAGCCGAACGTAGTTTCCTGTTATGAAGGTATAAAGAGAAAGTTCAGGTGCATGTAATTAACGTCCGGCCATTCCTGACTTCTGAGCATGCATGTTTTGCACAGTACAACTTGTTGGACCAACTTCTCTGTACATACAACGGTCATACGACCGCCTGTTGGTACTACCAAAGTTTTCCAGTTTGCTCATACAACTCCTGTTGTACGTTGGCTGTTCTAATCGCGCGTACTAACGGTCGGATTAGCATACCACGGTCGTTCGTATGACCTGTTGCATACGACCGTCGAACCGTGTGTACGGGGCTTAAGTCTGTGTGAATAAGAACTCTGATTCATTCTGTGTGTGACAAAAAGGTGCCTGGGCAGCAGTAGGCTGTTCTAGGACAAGTAGAAAGGTTCCTGTGTTTGTATTAAGACGCCCAAGGTGGAAAGGGTTTATTTTCTATATTGTTTTATTTTTGCCATTTTGATACCCACGCTTTGTAAACACAGACGCTGTAAATAAACCACAAGTGTGTTTCACCAAGATCCTGCTGTCTTGCTGTGCCTTTTTTCCATCATGTGGCGACTCATCCAGGGAGTCACGCTCAATCCACTACTGAGCTAATTTCTCAAAATATCCTTCTCTGCGCTTCTTGTGCCTTCTGTAGCACTTCCCCCTTGGAGTTGCAAATGTCAGGGTTCCCCACTGCTGCACAGCCTGGCACACAGTATTTCCTATTTAAGCAGCAAGGTGCAATCTCTGGCTCAAGGATCTTTGGTTGCTAGGGGCAATGGCTGCACAGGGTACCATGGGAAAATCCCGAGACGAGCCCCCACGTGTAGCACTACCACCGTAGGAGTTGCAAATGTCAGGGTTCCCCAGTGCTGCACAGCCAGTCGCGCAGCATTTCCTTCTTGCATCCAGACACAGGAAGCAGTCCTTGAGCTTGTTTTTGTTGTGTTTATTGGGGGATAATAACTTGGATGAGGTTAGGGATTATGGGATTCCAACTTGAAAAATGACCGAGAACCAGGGACAACATCTTCCCTTACGGCTTCCATCCTTCCTCCTCCTGCATAAACTTTGTTCCTTTGCACAGCTCTGCTGGATTCACTCCCTTGGGAATTAACAGTCTTTTGTTAACTCAGCAACAGTCTATTACAGGCCAGGAACTCTCAGTCACTTGTCGAAAATAGCATATGTGGCGTGAAGTGCATCCTGCATTACCTGCTACCCTGTAGACACTGGTCCCAGCTCTACTTCCTGCAGAAATGCTATCCCACCTGGCTGCCACTTCACCAGCCCACCTTGCTGCTTCTTCTTTCCAGTCTACCTGACTGACACACACTGGAGATTTCCCAGGGCAAGGTTGGATGAAGACTTAAGCACAACGCTGTCTTCAAGAGAGACCTTCTACAGCTGGCAGTCTCTCCCCTTGTCTGCCCCCGCACCAGGCTGATCTACTCACTCTGTCTCTCTTTGCCCCTGCTGCTTCTCTGGTCAACTGCCCCCTGTGGTAGGATCCTCCCAGGTCAGCCTCCCGAGCTCCAGCCCAAGGCAAAACCCCTCCCCTGCAGGGATCCCTCAAGGGCCACCGACAGACTCTCACAGAACTGCTTCATCTTCCACCCGACTCCCCTTGCTGGCATGGCTCATGTGTATTTAAGGGATCCTTAGTTCCCTGCCAGGCCCACTGCAAAGAACATTTGAAATAATAAGTTATTAATTTATTATTTTAACTTATTATAAATTATAATAAGCTATTATTATTTCAACTGTTCTTCCTTATTTCCAACTTTTGCAGGGTGAGACTGTACATTCGCATACTGTATGTTTGTGTGTATACTGGGTGTGTATATACTGTGTGTATATTGGATGTATATTGTATGTATACTGTGTGTATACATACAATATACACACAGTATATACACACAGTATGCACACACACATACATACAGTATGCATATATACAGTCACACACTGCAAAAGTCGGAAATAAGGAAGAACATTTGAAATAATAATAGCTTATTATAATTTATAATTTAAAATAATAAATCAATAACTTATTATTTCAAACGTTCTTCCTTATTTCTGAAATTCGGAAATAAGAAAGAACATTTGAAATATTAGCTTATTATAATTTATAATAAGTTTAAATAATAAATTAATAACTTATTATTTGAAATGTTCTTCCGAATTTCCGAAATTCGGAAATAAGAAAGAATATTTGAAATAATAATAAATAACTATTAAATATAGGTACTGGAATTTTCTTGAAAGCATGACTATTAGTGATAAATGTCATATTTAAGTTCATTAACAGCCAAACTTTCAAGGAAATTCCAATACCTATAATTTAATAGCTATTAGTTAGTTAGTATTTCAAATATTCTTAGTTTTTTCGGATTTCCGAATTTTGGGTTTTCGGCTGTTCCGATTGCCGAATTACTGCAATTGCCGAATTTCCGAATTACCGCAATTGTCGAATTACCGCGAATTTCCAAATTAATGTAATTGCCGAATTACCGCGAATTTCCTAATTACCGCAATTGCTGAATTATCGCGAATTTCCAAATTGCCGAATTATTGCGATTCGGAAAAACTAAAAGTCGGAAAAATTCGGAAATTGAAAATTCGGAATTCGTCCGAAATTGCAGAATTTTGCAAAACTCAGTTCGGAACTCAAACTAAATTTGGAACGAAACTAATTGCACAAGCCTAAAGACCTGCATTTAAGTAAGGAGGGATTTTGGATGGTTGACATAAGGACAGAGTACATGTGGGAAATTAGACCCTTACGGCAAGTGGCCCGTATAAGATATTGTATCGTGGGGGAGGAGGATATAGAGAGGGGTGTCACTTGCACTTGGGCTTGCAATGCATGCCGAAACTGGAGGTATTGATAAAATTGGCCATTAGTGAGCAATAATTCATTACGCAACTGTACAAAAGTTTTTAAGGTGCCATTGGAGTACAGTTGATGGAGGAGCCGTATCCCCTGTTTCTTCCATAAGGAGAACCCCTGTAGCTTATTAACTTCTGCAAAATTGGGATTGTGCCATAGTGGAGTAAACTCCATCCTACCAGAAATAGACAGTGCCTGTTTAGTTGTTTTCCACACTGTTTTAAGCAAGTCCCCTGTAGGTGAAGAGTGAGGTATGCCCGGGAGATCCATTTCCAAGTGTGATATGGCCGGGAGCTCTGGAATAGTCCAGGACACCAACCGAGCAGCTAGATCCAACTTATCCTCAGCACCCCAGCCCGCGAACTGTTGCAGCTGGGAGGCCAGGAAATACATCTTGGGGTGAGGGACCGCCAGACCACCCCGATCCTTACTATATTGGAGGGTATTTAGACTTATACGGACCGGACCTGCCCCCTTCTCCATATAAGATCCCGAAATTGGGAATCTATTCATTTAAACCATTTGTTTGAAATCCAAATGGGTGTATTATGAAAAATATATAATATCTGTGTGGCCCACACCATCTTTATAAGGTTTACACGGCCTATCACCGATAGCGGCAGTTTTGCACCAGCTATTACCTTTGAGTTTTTGTTTATTTAATAAGGGAGCTAAGTTAAGTGCCAGATAGTGTGCTGGATCTTTAGACACAATGACCCCCAGGTACTTAAAGGAGTCCACTATGGCAATTTGTGCTGCCCTGTCTGGGAGAGGTGTCAAAAGTGGGTCTAGCGGCATAAGCACCGATTTGGACCATTTGATGGCAAATCCTGAGATACTGCCGAAGTCTGAAATGAGTTTCATGACTGTGGCTAATGAATCCCCCGTGTCACCCAGATATAGTAATGCATCATCCGCATAAAGGGACACCTTATCTTCCACGGGGCCTCTGCGGAATCCAACTATGGATGGGTGATTATGAATGAGCATTCCCAGAGGCTCCACTGCCATCGCAAACAGCAGCGGCGACAGCGGGCTTCCCTGCCGAGTGCCTCTATGTAAGGAAAAAGAGGCGCAAAGGGCATTATTTATTCTTAATCTAGTGCTTGGAGCCGAGTAAAGGACTCTAATCTAATAAATATACCTGTCCCCTATGCCAAACCTAGACAGGATATCCAGGAGGTAGGACCATTCAACGCTATCGAATGCTTTTGCGGCATTTAAGGATAAGAGGGCCCCACCTCCAGGATTATCCGCAGGAATCTGCAGATTTAAAAATAGACGTCTTATGTTGTCTGCTGTGGACCGGGCATGGATGAAACCTGATTGGTCTCGGTGAATAAGTTTGCTAGAGTTTAGATTCTGATTGCACTTTTCAACCAGCCCATCTGTCTGTGGGTGATAGACACACACTTGTTCAATCTGGAAAAGCTTGCATAGATCTGCCATCACCTTTGACATGAATGGTGTGCCTTGGATCATCAAAATCTCTTTAGAGAACCCAGTCCTGTGAAATATGTTAAACAGGTCTCACTTTGGAGGAGGTTTTCCTCAGTGGAACTGCCTCTGGATACCTTGTTGCATAATTTAGTACCTCCAGGATGTATTGGTGTCCCCAAGCCAATTTCAGCAATGTGCCCACCAGATCCATTGCAATGCTCTCAAATGGTACTTCAATAACAGGCAGAGGCACTAAGGGGTTACTAAAATGTTATACTGGTTATAGTTGGCAAGTGGCACATGAACCACAATACTTTTTCACTTCAGCACCAACCAATAGCCAGTATACCTGGTCTATTATCTATGCCTGTTTTCTCAGCCCTCAAGTGACCTCCCAATGTGTGCCAAATCAATTTTCATGTACCTGAAAGGCTGTGGGACCAGGAACTGGTTGACCAATTCACCCCAGACTTTGTTGACTCGATACAGCAAATCACTGAATAATCCAAAATGTGGGTAAACTTTCTTTTGGCCTCAAGCAGTTATGATACCCCATGAATCACTTTAACTTATTCTCTGGCATTTTTAACACGGGGTCCCTTATTTTGGTGGTGCCTAATGCACAAATACACTTCCAGGATGCACTGCATTAGAGGTGCCCTCTCCCTTACCCTTCTAAGAAATAACCTGTATTAGGGAAGTATTTTTCTTCTACATCCTCTCCAACCATGACCTGCATAGGAGGAGATTCCCACCAAGGTTGAAGCTAGGAGCAACAACTTTCTTCAGATGATCTGTAGCATGCCCAACTGGGTCTCTACAGACTTCTTTTGAACCTCTAGCTGTGATGCCTGGGCCTGCTGAGCCTATATCAAGAGAACTAAGGTTTACTCATGGTGGGGGCTTGCTTCTACAGTGAACCTGTTTCTGCACCTATATGGCCTCTTGCTAATGTGCCTCAGCTTCTTAAAAGCGATGGTTAGCATTCGCCAAGGTTTGCTGCTGAGCTGCCATGCTCTAAACCAAGGCTTTTATAACCTCTTTCATGCTGCCTTCAGTAGTTTGCAGCTCCTGCGTTGCTATAACCCAGGACATCCATAGAATATTCACAGACTAATGGAATCTCCATGTTCCTGATTTAGTTTTGCGGTTGCCCAGACTTCATTATCATCACAGTGGCCAATATAGTGGTCCCTTATATTGGTGACCAATGGGAGAAGGATCCCTTATATCAGTGGTCAGTTGGAGAAGGACATTCTTACATCATCATCAGTGGGAAGACTGCCTCCCCTTACAGATCATTGATGTCAGTTGTTACTGAGAGACAAAAACTGTTCATTACTCAAGGAACCCCTAGAAACCTTTGGAGGAACCCTGGCTGAGAAAGGTTGGACTAGGCAATAATATATTTATATCTTTTGGTGGGAGTGGAATAGGTTTAGAGTTGCCACCTCACCCCTTTAAACCCGAACACATATTAATTACACAGGTTCTGTGGCTGATTAAGGTGGTAATTAAACTCACTTGGTGCCTCATCTGCATTAAATTAGCCTCAGAACAACCTGTGTAATTCATATGTGTCCTAGATTAAAGGGATGATGTGATAACCCTAGAGTGGAGATGACCTCATCTATAAGGATATACAGTACATACACACAGGGACTGCAGTTCCTCTAAGTTCCACAAGGTGGTGATCTCACTTATACAAAGAAAGGAAGTCTCTATGGAAGACAGGAAGTGATGTGAGGTACAGGCAGGAAGTGATGTCAGGTACAGACAGGAAGTTCCGGGTGAGAGGTGAGCTGCAAGGAAGTAGAGAGGAGACATTGCTGGAAGATACAGCAGAGGAGGTATTGTTATTTATTGTAGGTATTTATATAGGGCCTTCAAGTTACGCATAGCTTTACACATTTATTGGACATTCACATCAGTCCCTGCCCTCAAGGAGCTTACAATTTAAGGTCCCTAACTCACATTCATACACATACTAGGGCCAATTTTGACAGGATCCAATAATAAGATCTTATTTTCTATTTACACCCAGTAACCCCCCCCCCCTCATGTCCGTCGTCTTCCTCCATAGTCACTGTGATGTCTTTTATCTCCAGCAGATGATGATACACACATATATAGTGTGGGGACCTAGATTAAGAGCATTTCCCCACTTATGGGGCAGGAACATTCCCTTAATTTTGGAGATGTGTCACCTTCTCACCTTAGTCGTCTCTTGTAACGAGGGATGCTTGGAGTGATTGTAGCAGTATTAGTGCACTTGCAACAGAAACAATTGAGTACTGACCATGATACTTTTTTTTTTATATGCACCGACATACAAATTTTCATGACAAGAAATAAACCCCTACGTACATATGAACATAAATGCATGCATATGACACATATTAACCACTTGCCGACCGCCAACCGCAGGTTGACGGCGTCAAAGTGGTGCAATATCGCAAATCGCCGTCATCTGATGGCGGCTGCGAGATCGCGCACTGTGAGCGCGCCGCCGGAGGTGCGCCCGTGCGCTCACTGTGTTCGGGGAGGGCCAGGGAGCGGGTGCGGCGGCCTCGATCGCCGCCGGCTACCCGCGATGCCCCCCCCCGGAGTGAAAGAACGGAGGTCCGTGTAAGTAAACACGGACCTCCGTTCTGTGAAGGGGGAAGGGCTATAATCACAGCCTTCCTCTACACGGAAACTGTGATCACTTCCCTTCCCCTGCTAGGGCAGTCCCCCCACAGTTAGAACACGCTCAGGGAACACAGTTAACCCTTAGAGCGCCCCCTGCAGGTTAACCCCTTCACTGCCAATGGCATTTACACAGTAATCAGTGCATTTTTATAGCACTGATCGCTGTATAAATGCCAATGGTCCCAAAAAAGTGTCAAAATGGTCCGACATGTCCGCCCCAATATCGCAGTACCGCTAAAAGTCGCAGATCGCCGCCATTACTAATAAAAAAAAAAAAACCCAAAAATGAATTCTCACGCGGCCACTTTTGCGCAAACCAATCAATAAACGCCGATTGCGTTTCTTTATTGCAAATATGAGGAAGACTATGAATCGGCTAAAAACGGTGAAAAAAAATGTTTTTTATATTTTTTTTTTGGATTTGTATTTTAGCAAAAAGTAAGAAATTTGGGGTTTTTTGCAAAATTGTCGCTCTTCTTTTGTTTATAGCGGCGATCAGAAATGAAGCAGCGATGATCAAATACCACCAAAAGAAAGCTCTGTTTGTGGGGAAAAAAAGGACGCAAATTTCGTTTGGGTACAACGTCACACAAACGCGCAATTGTCAGTTAAATCGACGCAGTGCCGAATCGCAAAAAGGGCTCTGGTCCTAAAGTGTGAAATCCTTCCGGGGCTGAAGTGGTTAAGCATTGCAGTGCACCCTGGAATGAAAGCAATAATTCTGGGGCTAGTATTTACGATTAACTGTAAGTTGATGGTCGGTGACAGCTTTTAAAGTTTTGCCTTTGCACCAGTTTGCCGAACTTAATTTGACGCTGAATTTAGTTGTTGTTTCATGGGGGGCATGTGATGTAAGGGTTGACATAATTGTGTGTGGGGGAACTAAGTATTTGTTTAACAAAAGATGGTGATTTTACCATGTGTGCATTTTTTTTTTAAGTCCATCTTAAGGAAAAGGAAAAATTACTAAGACCTTAAAGCGGAGTTCCACCCATATAAAAGTCAGCAGCTACAATAAATTGTAGCTGCTGACTTTTAACAATCGGCCACTCACCTGTCCCTCGCTCCAGCGATGCGGTCGCCCGAGGGCTCGCTCTTCGCTCCCTCCCCTCTACGGCGCCGGCATCACAGGTGTGGGCACCGGCTTTGGCTTCAAAGCCGGGCGCGCACTGCACATGCGCGAGTCGCGCTGCGCCTTGTGACTGGCCGGTGTATCTTCTGGGATCGACGAGAGGGAGGGGGGAAGGTGAACTTCCTTTCCAGAGCCGCAGCTCCAGGGGAGGAAGTGGACCTGGGACCCTGTAAAAACAGGGTCCCTGGTCAACCCCCCCCCCCCCAAAAAAGACGTGCCAATTGTGGCATGTCAGGGGGTCACCTTCTCTTAAAGCGGAAGTTCCACTTTTGGGTGGAACTCCGCTTTAAGGAGCATTTAACCCTTGCATAACAGTGATAGCCCCAATCCAAGGGTTTGTACTTTAACTTACCTAATCCTCTGCTCCACCAGCTGTGTACACTCTGTTCTACTCCCTTACACTCTGGCAATAGACTGCCCCCCCCCGGAGTCTTCCTGTCTAATGAAGGGCTATGGGCTCTGAAATGGTCTTGATGACATCAGAGAATCTGTGACCAATGGAGCATAAGCAAGAAGAAGTTGCGTGAACCGATCTTAACATGCATGTTTCCTATGCTCCTTGGCTCCATCTAGTGGTCCCAGTGTTGTATTTTAATTGAAAATAGTATAAATAACGTTTATGTTAGCCCTATTTACACAGAACAAATGTACATGCATATTCGCTGGAAAAATAGCTATACAAATTTACAATTTTTTTTATAAATAGGCTCCTAAGTAACTCAATCTTCTTGTTCCGATTCCCACTGGGAGCAGCCCGGGTATTATCCCCTTATATGCCCATCCTAATAGTGTATAACCAATTCAGTCCAGATAATTTTTCACTATCTGTCTACAGAGAAACCGGCATAGATCACATGACCAGATCAATGGTGATGGAGGAGGACCGGAGTCACATGACTGAGAAGATACTCAACCTCACCCTGGAGGTCATCTACCTGCTGACTGGAGAGGTGAGGATTCTGGGAGGTCACATAATATCACTCTTATCTCTATTAATAAAACACAGACCTGACTGGAGATGTGAGGAGGATTCTGGGAGGTCACACGACATTACTCTTATCTCTATTAACCACTAGAGATCCGCGCTATAGACGAAAGACTTCTACAGAGCGGATCTGAATATCCGGGTGGACGTCCATGGACATCCGCCCCTTTACACGCCCCCTGCGGGCACTGGGCGGCGGCGGTGGCGCGCGCGTGCAGCCACCGCACGCTGCGTGGGCCTGCCTGCGGGTCGGGCGGACTCGATGTCCGCTCCTGACCCGCGATTGCCTGCAAAGCTGTAGAACGGGGAACCGCTGATGTAAACACGGCGGTTCCCCGTTCTGTGAGAGGGGGACAAACAGATCTACTGATCCCTGTCACTGGGATCAGTTAGATCTGTTATTTCCCAGCCAACCCATCCCCCCCACAGTTAGAACACACCCAGGGAACATTGTTAACCCCTTCACTGCCCCCTGTAGGTTAGCCCCTTCACTGCCAATGACATTTACACAGTAATCAGTGGACATTTAAATTTCTGATCGCTGAATAAATGTCATTGGTCCCAAAAAAGTGTCAAAAATGTCCGACATATCCGCCCCAATATCAAAGTCCCGATAAAAATCACAGATCGCGGCCATTACTAGTAAAAATAATAATAATAAATCAATTCCCATAATTTGTAGGCGCGATAACTTTTGCGCAAACCAATCAATAAACGCCGATTGCAATTTTTTTTACCAAAAATATGTAGAAGAATATAAATCGGCCAAACCCAATGAATAATTTTTTTTTTATTTTTTATTTTTGGATATTTATTAGAGCAAAACGTAAAAAATATTGTTCTTTTTTCAAAATTGTCGCTCTTGGTTTTGTTTATATCGCAAAAAATAAAAACCGCAGAGGTGATCAAATACCACCAAAAGAAAGCTCTATTTGTGGGGAAAAAAGGACATCAATTTTATTTGGGTACAACGCCGCACGACCGCGCAATTGTCATTCAAAATGTGACAGCGCTGAAACCTGAAAATTGGTCTGGGCAGGAGGGGGGTTTAAGTGCCCAGTAAGGAAGTGGTTAATAAAACACAGACCTGACTGGAGATGTGAGGAGGATTCTGGGAGGTCACATGACATCGCTCTTATCTCTATTAATAAAACACAGACCTGACCAGAGAGGTGAGGAGGATTCTGGGAGGTCACATGACATCGCTCTTATATCTATTAATAAAACACAGACCTGACCGGAGAGGTGAGGAGGATTCTGGGAGGTCACATGACATCACTCTTATCTCTATTAATAAAACACAGACCTGACCGGAGAGGTGAGGAGGATTCTGGGATTGTTTTTATTTATTTTTAATTAACTGTGTTGTCAATAAACAAGACAAAACAAAATAATTACACAATGCACAAGATTCATCTGTGAGTACAGTACAGGTATGCATAACATATGTCTTAAGTACAGTGTCATATCGTAGTACAAGCAATTGAGTAACTGTATTTCGATCTCAATAAAGGAACTTTTTACACTACAACTCTTGCCTGTCTCCACCAGTTCACCAACTTTAGGAGTTGTTGCATCATATAGGATTCTAACATGATATTCCTATTGGCTTATCAATACAGAGATTTCCTCTTGTGAAGTCAGGTAATCATATGATCATCACAGTGCCTCCATGTGACTTCCTAAAACTTGAAGGACACAACATGCAGAAGATTCTAGAAGTCACCAAGAAGATGATGGAGCTGCTGACAGGAGAGGTGAGCGGTGCTGGGAATTCTAGGACATTATCCAGTAACAGACAAGGGATGAGTCTGGATGGTGACTGTATCATTGTGTGTGTCAGGTTCCTATAAGGTGTCAGGATGTCACTGTCTATTTCTCCATGGAGGAGTGGGAGTATTTAGAAGGACACAAGGATCTCTACAAGGACGTCATGATGGACAATCAGCTGCCCCTCACATCACCGGGTAAGGGGAGACTTTATTGTAAAGGAGAGAGCAGTACGGAGGGTCCACCTAGATCCCCCATCATCTGATAAACCCATAGAAACAATGTATTCAGTCAGTGTGTGTGTTTCCTACAGATGGATCCAGTAATGAGAACCCACCAGAGAGATGTCCCCGTCCTCTGTATTCCCGGGATTCCACACAGGAAGATCACACCCTCCCTCACCATTATCAGGTTGGTGGGATGGAACATCTGGAAAATTGATTTGTAGAGAGGTGTGTGTGTTTTTTTTCATGTGCGTTTATACTTTACAGATATTATTTTCCTGGTTTAGGGTGAAGATCTGATAGATATAAAAGTTGTGGTTAAAGCAGAAGAAGAAGAAGAAGAAGAGACGTATGTGATGGATGATCAGCAGTCTATGGAGGAGGATGGAATAACGGGGACATTTATAGAGGAGGACACTCCTACAGAGATCAGCACAGGTGGGTCATTAACACTAAATACATTCCTCCGCCCATACTGATCACTGATTGGTCAAGAGTAGGGCAAGGACTGAGTGATATCAGCCTGTAATCCCCTGGTCACTTTCCTGAGCTGTGTTCCCTCTCCCGTATTCCTCTTGGATATTCTTCCTTCTCTGTGCTGCAGACACAATTTATGTATCTAGATTGGATTTATGTAGATTCTGGGGTTCAGCTGACTGCAAAAAGTTGAGTTTCACCATAGGCATCGCTAGACCTAGGCACCTGAGGCACGTTCCTTGGGTCTTTTAGCACTTACCCCTGGTCCAGCAAGATCTGTCACAGAGCAATTCTCCCAGGGTTACTTGCTCTGATGTTTTCTGATTGTGCTGGCTGTAGGAATATGTTGGTATAGTCTCAGACCCAAGTCATTGAGTGGTATGAGATTCAGGGGATCCATTTACTCGTTACCTTGAGGGGGGAATTGTTAGATCCTCAGAGACAAAGCTGCATGATGTGGGCGGAGTCCTGGTTTAGGGGAACCAATCTGCTCATGTCTAGTAATAATCTTTTTATTTCTATTTTAGTACATGGATGGGAGATGAGGAAAACCTCAGAGGATTGTCTCACTTTGTCTCCAGACTGTAAAGTAGAAGATGAGGACATCACACAGTATAGTCCAGGAGAAAACCCGGCTACCTCAAACTTCCATCTGGCACCACACAGTGTATATGGACCATCGTATTCCTCTTATCCTTTTGAACCTCAGACTGTGAGGGATAGAGCCGTCCTTCCAAAAGATATGAAGTTTTCTTGTCCTGAGTGCGGGAAACGCTTCCATTTTAAATCTGGACTTAATGTGCATAGCAGATCTCACACAGGTGAGAAGCCACATTCCTGTTCTGAGTGTGGGAAATGTTATTCAAAGTCATCCCATCTTTACAGACATCAGAGATCTCACACAGGGGAAAAGCCGTATTTCTGTTCTGAGTGTGGGAAATGTTTTTCACAGAAGTTCACTCTTAAAGTACATCAGAGATCTCACACAGGGGAGAAGCCGTATTCCTGTACTGAATGTGGGAAATGCTTTTCCCATAAATCCAATCTTTATAGTCATCAGAGATTGCACACAGGTGAGAAGCCGTATTCCTGTCCTGAGTGCGGGAAATGGTTTGTAAAAAAATTAGAACTTATCAAACATCAGAAGTCTCACTCGAGGGTAGAAACCGTTTTGCTGTTGTGAGAGTGGGAAATATTTTGTATAAAGATCTGTACTTAAAAGAAATCATGTAGTGCTCACACAAGACACCATCAAGTGTAGACCAATATACATAGCAAATGATCAAAAGAAATGAATCAGATGCTCATATATATAAATGGCTGCAGAATCTTCAATACGTTTATTGAGTGTGCTTACCTCTGTACTCTGGGCTGTATACAGTATGACATACTCCTGACCACCTCACTTTGAGTCATTATTCAGAGTTAACTCTGAACTGATGACCTATAAAGGCTTATAAAGCGTCGCCTATGAGCAATCAAAGGTTTGCATTATTACACCGACGCACACATTTTTTTTTTTTTTTTGCTCAATATTTTTCAAAACATCTTTTTTTTATTTTTTAATCAAAAGCAAAGTTTTATTGAGCATGAAGTGAAAAGAGACATACAAACATAAAGTGTAACAGGCACTATTCCTAAGGTAAATACACTAACATATACATACTGGTTATAAGACATTGAAGGTCAAATTAACTAGAGGTACCGATTGTGCACATACATAAATGTAATACACACTGTTCGGAGGACGCTGGACAGCTTGGCATATACCAATAAAATCATAGGTGCCCACAGAGGGAGAATGAAAGAGAGAATCATATGTGTGGGTAGTACATACTTGAGGGGAGATTGCTAAGGCTGCAATCACATTACGGCATTTTGAATTGCGAGCAGATTTGCCGCAAGTCTGCCTGCATTTGACTTCATCGATATGTGAAGGACAAAGCGCGGGACTCGCATTTGAGATGCCATTCATTTGAATGATGCCTCAAAACGCGGTGCGGGTCTGCCATGATTGTCGGGCAATAAAGCGTGCTGCAATCGCAGCAATCCACATCGCGGGACGCATGTTGCCCAAAAATAGTTCAGGAGCTACTTTGGGGAGACTCGCCCTACGATGGGGGTTGCCGCGATTGCAATAAGCTTTATTGCCCCACAATCACGGCAGATCTGCACCGTGTTTTGAAGTGTCATTCAAATGAATGGCATCTCAAATGCGAGTCCCATGTTTTGTCCTTCACATATCGGCACTGTCAAATCGCGGGCAGATTTGCGGCAAACCTGTCCGCGATTCAAAGCGCTGTAATGTGAATGCAGCCTAAGTTTGATCGGGGATCATTCCTCAGCTATGCAGGTGGAAGCATCTTCTAACCACCTGTCCCAAGTTTTATGATATTTGTTTGGACAGCCCCTATGTGAGTACAATACCTCTTTGTAGGGAAGGGTGGTGTTTTTTTAAATGTTTTACTTTTACAAAATTGCAGTTAAAAAAATCAGTAAACGGTAAAGTTAGAAATCCAGTTGGTCAGGAAGATGACTTGTCTGGAATGTGGAGGCGGAGTCGTTATTAATTTGTGTACAATACAATACACAACGTGTTACATTATTATAACAACGTATTGTAGAAAAGAAAACAACATAGAAAATAAATATGGATATTAAAGCGTTTGTAACCCCTAAAATGAAAAACCCATATATGCTTTCTATTATGCCTATTGATTAGTGAGTGTTGTCTGTAACTTTTTTTATTGAACAGGTTGCTTAAAAATACCTACTCATTCTGACAGTTCCTTGAGGTCCTGTTTCCAAAGTGACCACGTTAGCCATGATGGCAGATCCCTCATAGTGTGGTCAGTTTGTGTCCCTTGCGTGCCTTCTAGGAGATATAGAGGGGCTGAACCTATGCTCTGCATCCTCTGCTATACTCAGTGTAGTGCCACGCCCCCTCCCAGCCCTGCTCTGCTCATAGGCAGTGGAGACTCAGTACAGTGCATACACCGGAATGTTCTTCTCCTGTATGTCTGATCTGTCAGCCCCTAATCGCACATCCCCCCTCCAGATGGATTAGAATCAGTTAGAAGCAGTTGTGTGTTTATTAGACGTGCACTGCTGAAAAATTAGTTTGTTTTAGTTTTCATTTCATTCAATTTTCTTTGTTTTTGGTTCATTCGTTGTGATCGAAATTCAGAAAATTTGAAAATCCGAAAATAAGAAAGAAAATCCGAACATTCGAAGGAACGAAAATTTGAAAAAACGAACTAATAATAACTATCATAGGTATTGGAATTTTCCTTTCAAATGTGGCTGTTAGTCAAAGTAACAAATACAAATGTCTCCGAAGTTCCGAATTATTCAAAATAACGAATGCTGCATCTAAACAAATGGAACGGAACTAATTAATTTTAATGATGTATTATTAATTAATAATGAACAAAAATAATAATAAAACGTTTTTTATTATTATTAACTACTTCAGCCCCGGAAGGATTTCACACTTTAGGGTCAGAGCCCTTTTTACGATTCGGCGCTGCGTCGCTTTAACTGACAATTGCACGGTCGTGCGACGTTGTACCAAAACAAAATTTGCGTCCTTTTTTTCCCACAAATAGAGTTTTCTTTTGGTGGTATTTGATCACCGCTGCGTCATTTTTGATCGCCGCTATAAACAAAAGAAGAGCGACAATTTTGCAAAAAAACCCCAAATTTCTTACTTTTTGCTAAAATACAAATCCAAAAAAAAATATAAAAAAACATTTTTTTCAACGGTTTTGGCCGATTTTATATTCTTCCTCATATTTGTGATTAAAAAAATCGCAATCTGAGTTTATTGATTGGTTTGCGCAAAAGTTGCCGCGTTTACGGATGATGAGAATTCATTTTTGGGTTTTTATTATTATTTTTTTTTTTACAAGTAATGGTGGCGATCTGCGATTTTTAGCAGTACTGCGATATTGAGACGGACATTAAATATACAAAATAAAAGTCCGCGCTCACAACAACTAAGAAGGTCTAAATATTAAAAATTAAAATTTGAGGTGAAGTAAAACGTAGGCTGCTCGCAAACAACAACTAATCCGATTGTCCCAATAAATATAAAGAAAAATTGCAGCGCCCTAATGATGTAATACAGTGTTCATGGATTGCTGATGGAACCAATATATATATGCTGATGTGTATATTTATAAAATACTATAGTTCCAAACGTGGGAGACAAAGAGGTGAGTCTCAATCTTCTTGTATCCTAATGTATCAAGGTAATCTTACCAACATCAGGGTGATCAAAAAGACCGGGGGTATTCTGATAAATCCAATATATAAAAGGATGTATGCTTACCAGAATCCCTTAGGTCATGCGCAGATATCAAGATGAGCCGGTGGGTAAGTACTCAGACGTCATCTGGGGTCCTGGTGAAGAACCAGCAAGCAACAGGTATCCAAGAATTGATGGTCCGGAACCTCACAGATGTCATCAATGGTCGAGGCCAGGAAGAGACACAGGTCAGGCAGCAGGTATCCAAGAAATGTTGGTGCGGTACCACACAGGTGTCATCAATGGTCGAGA
>BLSH010412319.1:99326-117663 GCA_018402905.1 Glandirana rugosa
ACCGTCTTAGAACTGTGAGATGTGGTCGGTGAGAGTGGGAGAAGGTTGGTAGTAGGTGAGGTGAGGAGTTGCAGAAGACTCGAGGTCGACGTGAAACGGGTACGGTCCCTTCCCCCTAGCCACGTTGGTATGGACGATCAGGTCGTGGGAAGTTATGAGATCCTGTTTGTTGTCCAAGTCTGTGTCTAACCTGTTGGTGTGAAAGGCCGTGATTGACCCCTTGGTGTCTGACGACCCTGTGACTGTGGAGACTACCGGATTATCTGTGTCTAAGACTGTCCTGTCTCTACGATCTTAGGGGACCATTTTGGAGTCGTTTAAGATCATTAGGTGTAACTTATGTGATAAGGTTGGTCACCCTTATAGCCAATTCCCCTAGGATATGCACAATAAGCCAGACTTAGTGAAGGATAGGGAAGAGTCTGAGTTTGCTGAGGTTTTACCAGGGGATTCTAGCATCTCTGTCCTGTCAGAATCTGTGTCTATTAGGCCATCAGAGGTGTCAGTGTCCCAGCAGTCTGTGGTTCCCCAGTTAGTGCCGGAAAGTGTGGTTGTCCAATCTGTGTCTGAACCTGTTGTTTGTCCTAGAGTATTGAAGGGTGCTGGACTAGCAGGTATGGTTGCACCGATCCCCCTTCCCTGGCATGGGCAAAGTGCAGCTGGAGCTCAGAAGACGTTGAGGAGTGGAGTGGATGATGGTTGGAAGAGGGTGAGAGTGGCTGGTGTAGAGTGTCAAGATTCTGCCAACAAGATTGTCAAGTGAGGCTATGGAATGGTTGGAAGCTAAAAGGAAAATGGGTAAGCAGCAGAGGAGGAAGAAAGGTGTCAGTGTTTCAGAACCAGTGAGGGTGCAGGTGTCAAATACATTTGAGGTGTTTTCTGTGGTGGGGATGAGGGTTCTTCTGGTGAGGAGTCAGTGATTTCTATGGAAGGGGAATCACAAGGAATATTGACGCATGTAGGGTCTCCGAGTAACGAGAGGGGTGAGCAGGCTAAGAAATGTTTACCTAAATCATCCTGATGGTGATTCCCACTCCTTTGAAAGTGGCGGCCATTAACGCCACCAGCATAAAAAAAAGTGCTCGTAACATGACCTTATTTTTGCTCAGCAGGTTTGATGCTGGTGTCTTCTTTTTGCAAAAGACCCGGTTGTCTAGTTTGGCTGATATTCATCTGATGAAGGAGTGAAGGCAAGGCCCCTGCTTCTGGTCTCTTGGGGCCGAGCCTTATACTCTAGTTGCGGTACTTTTTTCCAGCATGGTAACCTGTCAGTGGATTATTGAGGTATTATAATAAAACAATCGGCGCAAAGTATTTCAGAACTATATATTAAAGAGTATTAAGGAGGCTGATGAGGAGCCGAACGGGCACCACATCCAATTTCATTAAATACAATTGAGTTTTAAAGAAAAGAAACAGACATAGCTGTTCTTGGACTGTTAAGGTGCCAAAAATTAAAATATACCAACAATTTTAAAAATACAAATTTTTATTAATACACATGTTAAAACATAAAGTCACTCATTAGTATGCTCTGGTGTCCCAGCTCAACATGTTTCGCCCACTCAGGCTTCTTCAGGAGACTCATGGGGACTATACCAAAGTCAAGAGTACTACAATAGAAAATAAACACAATAAAAATTAGAATATTTAATGTATTAAACATATACACCGAAAAAAACAACAGAAAACCTGTTGATTCCATATCCAAAGTGGTAAATAATTGAAACAAAAAATTAATGAATTATGCCAACATACCTAATAAGGTGCAATTTATGTTCACAGATTCAGAGGTGTTTTTCCCTTTTGTCTATCTCTCCAGCTAAAGCGCCAAAATCCCCATAGAAGGAGGGATAATAGTAGTCTGTATAAATCAGACAAATGTAAATGACATTTTGTATACACCTATACAAAAAGCACATTATAGGAGAGGCCACCAAAGGTACCTCATGTGCTAAGATTTAAATGAATTACCATAATGAATTAATACCTGATGGATATGATCTTTTAAGGGCCTATTGCCTCGATCGGGCAGTCATGACTGGTTTTCTGGATTCTACTCCAAGACTGGGAAATGGCAGTTCTCTTGCATGTTTGACAGAGGACATCATGGCAGATGATTTGGTTAAGGTTATTAATAAGCTTGCCATTAAGATGTCACCCAGGCCAGATGGGTTGACGGACAAGTATTATAAGCACTTTAACGTTATTCTGGCCCCATATTTGGTTGAGGTTTTTAATGCCTCCCTGAGAGAGGGTTCTCTCTCTCCCTCCTTGCCACAATCTGCGGTGATTCTCCTGTCAAACGGTAAAGATTCTTTGAGAGTTTGCGGCCCATTAACCTTCTCAATGTTGATAGTAAGATACTGGAAAAAATTATTTTCTGGCGTTTATCATCTGTAGCAGGCAATTTACTTTCTGGCCACCAGCACTGTATCGTTCATGGAAGGAGCACTTTTTCAGCAATGTTAGCTGTCCAAGAGGCCCTGGAATGGTGCAGTGCTGCAGGGTGGAGAAAGTACCTGCTTGCATTGGATCAGGCTAAAGCATTTGATCAGGTCAGTCATGAGTACCTGTGGCTACTTCTTGACAAGTATGGTCTGGAGGGGGGCTTTATCAATTGGCTGAAGGCCTTGTACAGAAAGGCTGAAAGCTTCATGATTGTGAATAGATCGCCATTTGAGGTTGGCTCAGGTGTGCATCAGGGGTGTCCTTGGATCCAAAGGTTAGAGAGGGTCGTGGCCTATGCTGATGATGTGTCTGTTTTCATCTCTGGGACAGAGGAGGTGATCTTGGTGATGAAGCAGAATGCTGAGGCATCTGGCTCAAAGATTAATCAGGATAAGAGTGAAGCTTTCTGGATGGGAAAGGAAGGCATAGGCTTTAAGCTACCAGATGCCTTCCCAAACCCCCAACAGGAAATGTAAAGTTTTAGGCATCAAATTTGGCCCCAGCAATAATGGCCTTGGAAATTGATTAAGCAGGCTACAAGATACCAATGCCAAGGCTGCCAGCTGGAAGGATTGGAAAGTCTCTTACAGGGAAAGGATTGACCTGATTAAAGCTTACCTGATCCCGGTATTTCTGTATGTCAGCTTTGTCTGCGTTTTGCCAGTGTCTCTCTGTGCGAGAATCTACAGCTGTTTCTTCCAACTGTTTTGGGTAAACAGACTGAACCTTGTTAAGAGCTACTGTAAACTACCTTACCAGGCGGATGGGTGGCCTATGTATAGTCACTTCATTTTTTTTATTTTCTATGATGTTTTTGAAACACAATTTTGGCAACATGCTGGCAGAGGAACCACTTTGGTGGGTTGTTATTTTTCAGTCCTGGTTTAGGCCTTTTCTGCAGAGCTAGGAGAATGGTGGGCCAGTGAGCAACCTGAGGATCTGACATAGTAAGCTCCCGGCTTACATTGCCCTGTGCCTGAAAATGCTTTGGCAGAGGTGAGTGGCGACGGAGGAAATTAAGTCTCTTCCTAGGAAGGCCCTGGAGAGGAGGGTTGTTGAATCAGCCTTTAGGGAGAGATTGGCCTTGAGGGATTGCCCAGGTCCTGTTATGAGGGAGGGCCTGCGTGTTTAACCTGGAAAGAATCCCTTTAAAATTTTGGGGTTTGGCCTGGTGCTCATTCCATGGTGGACTGTTTTTGAAGGGCAATTTGAAGCATCGCTCTGTGGAGAACCATGGTTGTCCAAAAGTGGAGTGTGGTGGGGTAGAGGATACAATGAACCATTTCCTGCTTCAGCACTCCTTCAATGTAGAAGTCTATAAGCGGGTGGGTGGGGCTCTGTGTATTCCTTTCCCGCTTGAGTAATGCGGAGTGGTCATGCAAAGCTTGCGACTCACTGGGATTTTGATTTTTCTAGTTAGCTTAGTAAACCGTTACTACACGTGGATTGCTTGGCGTCAGTCTTCCACTCAGAAAAAAAGTCCTTTCTGTCGAGGTGGTGAGGTACAACAGTCTGGGTTAGGTTAAGAATGTTCAAGGTCTTGAGAAGGACAGATGGCAGCCGGGGGCCTGGACAAAGGTGTGGAGGAATGTGAGGTCTTTGTAGTGACTGTCTGTCAGTCTCTGGATGTGGGGCTTTTCTTTCTGTCCTTTCAGGTCCCCAAGATTTTGTTACAATCAGATTTTTGAAAAAAGGCTGCATGCATGGGTTAAATGTTTAATCATTTCTTAGCCAGCGGGTGTGTTTAGGTATGTTTGTGTTTTGCATAATTTAGTAGTTTACTGATGATAAAATTATGTTTCTTCGTATATAGTCTTTTTTCAATAATGGAATGTCTACATTGCTGACAAATCTACCCAACAACTGAAACAGTCTGTTTTTAACGTATGTCTTTTTTCAATAATGGTAATCTGCGTCTATATTCCTACAATTGCCATCTACCTTAAAATGAATTCTGACTGACTGCTCAGATGCATATTTGGTAATTGTGTGCTTGTCACCATTATTTCACCATCTGTAGCCATGTTTACATTATTTTGAACAAATTTTGTCCTTTTTGGCTCTCTTGATCATGGAGTGGAAAGGTCTGCTGTGATGTCTGTGTGCTTATTACCCCCTAATTGATTAATTGCCCCAATCCACCCACACCCATCACAGTATAAAACAAAGCTTTGCTTATGGGGGAACCATTACAGGGGGTTACACATTGCAGAGGGGTTCTTCCAAAAAAGTGGGGTTCTTTAAATAAGTGGGCACTTCCGCTCTTGCACTTCAGCGATTTGCACAAAGCGCACACTAACAACAAACTACTTTACAAAACAAACTGCAGGTAACCTCATTTCCAAATCTTCACACTTTCCACTCTGGAACATGCATTCTTTACCTCTCCTTTTCACAATAGCAGCCTCTGTCCTCAAACTATCTTTTCTTTACCCCTCTTCCTCACCCCACAATCTGTACATATCACCCTCACTTCTCCCCTATCCCTATTACTGCGCTCATCACCTCTTTCTAACTCTAAGCCCACATGCTAACAAAGCCAGGATGCTCAAGCATGTCCCCTCATATAAATCATATCCCCATTTTGCCTCCCTTTCTCTTCTGCTTCTCCTAGCCTCTGGAGATACAGTGGGTACGGAAAGTATTCAGACCCCCTTAAATTTTTCACTCTTTGTTATATTGCAGCCATTTGCTAAAATCATTTAAGTTCATTTTTTCCCTCATCAATGTACACACAGCACCCCATATTGACAGAAAAACAGAATTGTTGACATTTTTACAGATTTATTAAAAAAGAAAAACTGAAATATCGCATGGTCCTAAGTATTCAGACCCTTTGCTCAGTATTTAGTAGAAGCAGCCTTTTGATGTAATACAGCCATGAGTCTTTTTGGGAAAGATGCAACAAGTTTTTCACACCTGGATTTGGGGATCCTCTGCCATTCCTCCTTGCAGATCCTCTCCAGTCCTGTCACGTTGGTGGACGGCCATTTTTAGGTCTCTCCAGAGATGCCCAATTGGGTTTAAGTCAGGGCTCTGGCTGGGCCATTCAAGAACAGTCAGAGTTGTTGTGAAGCCACTCCTTCGTTATTTTAGCTGTGTGCTTAGGGTCATTGTCTTGTTGGAAGGTAAACCTTCGGCCCAGTCTGAGGTCCTGAGCACTCTGGAGAAGGTTTTCATCCAGGATATCCCTGTACTTGGCCGCATTCATCTTTCCCTCGATTGCAACCAGTCCTGTCCCTGCAGCTGAAAAACACCCCCACAGCATGATGCTGCCATCACCATGCTTCACTGTTGGGACTGTATTGGACAGGTGATGAGCAGTGCCTGGTTTTCTCCACATATACCGCTTAGAATTAAGGCCAAAAAGTTCTACCTTGGTCTCATCAGACCAGAGAATCTTATTTCTCACCATCTTCGAGTCCTTCAGGTTTTTTTTTTAGCAAACTCCATTCATGTGTCTTGCACTGAGGAGAGGCTTCCGTCGGGCCACTCTGCCATAAAGCCCCGACTGGTGGAGGGCTGCAGTGATGGTTGACTTTCTACAACTGTCTCCCAACTCCTGACTGCATCTCTGGAGCTCAGCCACAGTGATCTTTGGGTTCGTCTTTACCTCTCACCAAGGCTCTTCTCCCCTGATAGCTCAGTTTGACCGGACGGCCAGCTCTAGGAAGGGTTCTGGTCGTCCCAAACGTCTTCCATTTAGGGATTATGGAGGCCACTGTGCTCTTAGGAAACACGTTGGCCAGATCTGTGCCTTGCCACAATTCTGTCTCTGAGCTCTTCAGGCAGTTTCTTTGACCTCATGATTCTCATTTGCTCTGACATGCACTGTGAGCTGTAAGGTCTTATATAGACAGGTGTGTGGCTTTCCTAATCAAGTCCAATCAGTATAATCAATCACAGCTGGACTCAAATGAAGGTGTAAAACCATCTCAAGGATGATCAGAAGAATTGGACAGCACCCGAGTTAAATATATGAGTGTCACAGCAAAGGGTCTGAATACTTAGGACCATGTGATATTTCAGTTTTTCTTTTTTAATAAATCTGCAAAAATGTCAACAATTCTTTGTTTTTCTGTCAATATGGGGTGTTGTGCATGCATTAATGAGGAAAATAAATGAACTTAAATGATTTTAGCAAATGGCTGCAATATAAGAGTGAAAAATTTAAGGGGTTCTGAATACTTTCCGTACAAACTGTATTTCCGCAAACCCTGGCCCTCCGTTATTTAACCACACCCATCACCACCACCCCACACCCTCTGGCAGTAGTCGCGATCTACACAATTTAATCCCATTCCCCTTCTTCCCAAAACCAGCTTCCCCTTCTCCTGTGCCCTTTGGAATGCCCGCTCTGTCTGCAACAAGCTCACTGCTGTTCATGACCTATTTGTCACTAATTCCTTTAATCTACTTGCTATCAGCGAAACCTGGCTCCACAAATGCGATTTTCCTTCTCCTGCTTCCCTCTCCAACGGTGGCCTTCTCTGGATTCACTCCCCTAGGCATAACGGATGCAAGGGGGGTGGAGTGGGATTCCTCCTATCCTCACAGAGCACCTTTCAGGTTCTTCACTCTCCTCCCCTCTCTATCACTCTCATAATTTGAAGCCCACTGTATACGTATATTCTCTCCAACCATGAATTGCTCTGATCTCCCGGCCTGCTGGACCACTGTCAGCTTTCCTTGATGAATTTTCTGCCTGGCTACCCTACTTTCTCTCTTCTGAAATTCCCACAATCCTTCTTGGTGACGTCAACATCCCAGTTAACACTAACACTACCGCTACTTCTAAACGTCTTAGTCTAACCTCCTCATTTGACCTGAAGCAATGAGTACAGGTTTCTACTCACACTGATGGAAACACCCTTGACCTTGTATTCTCCTATCTATGCGCTCCATGCAACTTCTCCAACAATACTTTTCCCCTCTCCGACCACCACCTTATTAGTTTCTCTCTCTCCCTGTCTTGCACCACCTTTCCCTCCAATCGCCTAACAGTCACCCGTAGAAACCTTCGCCAACTCAACACTTCTCTCCTCTATTCTGCTACTGACCACCTCTATGACAAAAATCTCACCCCTGTCCTGCCCCAACCAAGCCACTGCCATCTACAATAATTCCCTGTCCTCCACCTTGGATGAGCTTGCTCCCCTCACCACACACAAAATCAGGCCTCGACCCCTACAACCCTGGCAAACAGACGACACCAGAAATCTCAAAAAGCGTAGCCACGCTCTTGAGCGTCTGTGGCACAAGACAAAGTCTCTCAAAGACTTCAACCAATATAAATCTGCCCTCCGTAAATACAATTCTCACCTCCGCAGACCTATTTTGCCACTCTTATTAACACCTTCTCATCCAGTCCCAGTCAACTCTTCTCTACCTTCAACTCCCTACTTCGTCCTCCACCACTTCCGCCCACTAACACACTCACTGTCCAGGAGATTGCTAATCACTTCAAAAGCAAGATTGACACAATTCGTGATGAAATCTCCACTCTACAGGCATCTTCCCCAGTTAACACCCCATGTCAACAAGCACAATCAACACTATCCTTATTCAAACCTGCTACTATAAACAAGGTTGCTAAACTCCTTTCTATCGCCCACCTAACAACCTGTCCCCTATTCCCTCGCAATACTACGATCACCCTCTGACTCTATCCTGCACTCTCTAACTCACATCTTCAATCTCTCCCTCTCTTCTGGCATCTTCCCCAATGCTCTAAAACATGCATTGGTCACCCCCATACTCAAAAAGCCAACCCTGGACCCTACCGATCTAAACACTCTATGCCCTATCTCCATGCTCTCCTTTTCCTCCAAACTCCTCGAACACCTGGTCTACAACCAACTGAGTGACCACCTTGTTAAGAATAACCTTCTAACCGCAAAAACCAAAGGACACTACTCTATCCTCCTACTTCTCGACCTTTTGGCTGCCTTTGATACAGTTGACCACCCCCTTCTCCTCAAAAAACTTTACTCCCTCGGTCTCCATGACTGTGCTCTTCGGTGGCTCTCATCCTACCTATCCTAACGCACCTTCAGTGTCATGTACAATTCTACCTCCTCCTCTCCTCTTCCTTTCTCTGTTGGCGTCCCCCCAAGGTTCTGTTCTTGGACTTCTCTTATTTTAAATATACACCACTTCCCTAGGCCGGCTGATAGCCTCCCACGGCTTTCAATATCATTTCTATGCTGACGACACCCAAATCTACCTCTCCACCCCTCAACTCACGCCATCAGTCTCCTCACGCATCACTAACTTATTAACAGACATACCTGACTGGGTGTCACATCACTTCCTCCAACTCAACTTGTCCAAAACCGAACTCATAATATTTCCTCCCCCACGTGCCGTTTCTCCTGACTTCTCTGTCAACAGCAATGGCACAACCATTCACCAATCCCCACATGTTAGGGTGCTTGGTGTTATCCTGGATTCTGAACTCTCCTTTTGGCCCCACATCCAATCACTTTCTAAGGCTTGCCGCAACATCTCTAAAATACGTCCCTTCCTAACCAATGAAACCACAAAGCTCCTGATTCACTCCCTGGTCATCTCTCGCCTTGACTACTGCAACTCCCTCCTCATTGGCCTACCTTTAAATAGACTATTCCCCCTCCAGTCCATCATGAATGCCACTGCTAGACCCATCCACCTTACACACCATTCAGCGTCTGCCACCTCTCTCTGCCAATCCCTGCATTGGCTGCCACTCGCCCAACAAATTAAATTCAAAATACCAACAATGAGCTACAAAGCCACCCACAACTCTGCCCCCGGCTACATCACCAGCCTAGTCTCAAAATACCAACCTAATTGTCCTCTTCGCTCCTCCCAAGACCTCCTGCTCTCCAGCTCCCTCATCACCTCCTCTCATACTCTCCTCCAAGACTTCTCCCGAGCCTCTCCCATCCTCTGGAATTCCCTACCCCAATCTGTCAGACTGTCCCCAAATCTATCCACCTTCAAGCGATCACTTTTCTCTTGGGGGAAGCCTATCCTGCCTCCACCTAACAGCTGCACTTTTATTTTGTTCATCAGCTCATCCCTGACAGTTATTGCCCTTTCGTATCACTTAACCCTCCCTCCTAGATTGTAAACTCTAATGAGCAGGGCCCTCTGATTCCTCCTGTATTGAATTGTATTGTAATTGTACTGTTTGCCCTAATATTGTAAAGCACTGCGCAAACTGTCGGCGCTATATAAATCCTGTATAATAACAATAATATAGTTCTATGTATGCTATTTTTGGCAAAAAATAATTTTCTTTTCTGTTATCTGCTGATGTAAGCTTTTATTTGTATTTTTCTTTAGGGCTCTTTCACATGAGCGGAGCCCATTTTGACGGGCTCCGCTGCTCAGCGGGGATCCATCCGTTTATCCCTGCTGAGCCGACGGATTACAGGATAGTCTCTGCACGGCTCCATTCTCCTCTATGGAGGACCGGATGAACTCGGACATGTCACCGCTGACATCCGTCACTCCATAGAGGACAATGGAGCGTCCATTCGGGTCCGCCTGAAAAACTGACAGGCGGACCCGAACAATCCGCTCGTGTGAAAGGGGCCTTATACATGTAAATATGTTTTTAATAACAAGCTGTACGTTTGCAAGGTTTTTAATAAACAAAAAATGCACTCCTGGTAGAATGAGCTGTCACTGAAAAGGTGGAACTATAAGCTTGAGAAATAAGTTGACTAATCCAGTGGGAAATTGTAGACTTGGTAGATTCATGATGTTTTTGGCCCCCCCAGGAAGCACAAAGAAGTATGAAGAGCCTTGTCACACAGTTCTTGAGGCTTAGGACAAAATAAGTTAAAACATTTCCTGGTTAAGATGGAAGGCACAAATCACCCTAGGCAAAAATGACTGCTGAGGCTGAAGAATCACCTTGTCACGGTGGAGCAGCAGGAATGGGTCCTTACAGGAAAGCACAGCCAGTACCAAAACCCAAGAGTCGAAGTAATGACCCTCATATGGAGAAAGGCAAGATATGACCCAAAACATACTTGTGAAGATAAAAATTCCTAGCCTTGCACAGGTATTATAAGATATCCGCAAGCACAACTCCACCCAGGCAGTTGTCACTAGAAGGTTTTCAGCACTGCAGTGGGCACTGAAATGGAAACACACCGGTCAGCACAGAACTCTAAAGCTGTCCTCATCACAAACAAGTCAAAGCAGCACCCAACCTCACCAAAAGGGTTACACTCCCTACCAAAAAATGTCCAAGAGAGAGGGCAGAAGGGGGTAGCAACTAGTCATTCAAACAGACCAGTGGAAGAACCCCCTTTCCAGGTAGGGGGTCCAATCTTCACCCATCATGGTGAGCTTCGCCCAGAGGGCCTTCAGAGACTCAATCCCCCAGCTAGGGTTCACTATCCTGGACCTGTATAGCACCTTACTGGAAAACATCAGGCAATATATCAGTGTGCAGGGTTTTGTGATTGCAGGGTAGCGCGCTAACCACCAACATTACAGGCTTTCCCCACATCACAGCCTCTTTTTCGTCCATTACAGGGTGCCATTTTTCTCAGTAATGAAAGCTGTAGGAATGGATCTTGACAGAACCCATCTCCTGATCCCTGCTAGAAGTGTCAAAAATCTGGTAGAATATGTGCAGTGACCATCACCTTCAGACGCAGGTAAAAAAATTTAAATCCTGCCTAGTGGGGATGAGCTATGCACTAGAAGGGGACCCCCGTTTTTTAATTTCTTTTTGTCAGTGTCTAATCAACTAGGTGGCAGCATAACCATGTTAGTAAGGATTTAAGAAGATACTTTGTGTTCTGTGGTGTACACTAAAGAAATTAACAATTTATGTCTCTCAGTAACAACGATTTAATGATAATGTCAAAATGTCTTTCTTCTATTGATATACGGGTTCATTGAGTGGTTAAACTAAATGGGTATTCATTTATATTGTAAGTATAATCTTTTATCTTGCGCGGAATAAAGCAAGCCAGACAATACTTCACTATTGTTGGAATCCTTTCTTTCTCCTATACAACATACGGTGGTTCATCGGTGGTTATCAGAGGCCTGTTCCGGGATAATTCCAGCCTATGGATATCTGAGCACATACAGCTTTTGTGGATCCCCAGACTGAAAAGCTGGGGGTCATAGCGTTGCGGTGAGTAGGATTCCTTTGGGGGTCTTCCCCTCCTGCACGTGTGGAGCACTTTGGCACTTGGAAGAAATATCCAGTACACGGCGCACTTTGTCACTTTATTATGGACTATTATGTTATTATTTATTTATGATTTTCAAGCACTTTATATGGCATCACTGAATATGCAATTTATTTATTTTCTGTGCTAGCGCTACAAATCATTTGTTTTTTCTGTTTTTTGGGTACTCACTCAATGTGTAGCAGCTGCATATTAATTTCACAAACGTATTATACACATCCATTAGCGCAAACTTTGTCTGTTCTAAACTAAATGGGTATTCAGCCAACTCAAATCTCCAGTTGTAGTATTACTACCAATGCTAAGGTCTCATACACACGGACGTTTTTTGACGCCGGCGTTTTCTGGCGTATTTTGCAGCTCTCCATGTTAGTCAATGGCCCCATAAAAACGCTGACGTTTTTGATCTGTAGATGGCGTCGGCGTTAGTGAGTTGAAACTAGAACCCACGGCCAGCGCGTTCTGAGGCTGTAACGTTTTAGCATTTTTTGACGCCGACAACAACAAACGCCACCTAATATTATACCGGCGTTTTTTGACGCCGACGTTTTTAGGTTGAAAAATAGCAGAGGGATGATTTTTTTAAAAAAATGCCTATTGACGCCGACGCTCACTAACGCTCAAAAACACTGATGCATAACGCCGAAAAAAGCCGCCCATGTGTATGAGGCCTAAATGTGGCAGTTTCCTACTCAAGCTGTCTGACAGGGAGTTGGCAGTCATAAATGTCCTAACACCTGGTGATGTATAACTTATAAACAAAAATCCCGCGCTCACCCAGATAGTGTATATACTTAAACAAGCAGAAATATAAAGAAAAATGACTACTGGCAGCTCACACAACAAAGAGATCAATTTGTATAAGTCACATAACAAAAAAGGCAGCGCCAGAAATGTATTAATAGTCCAAAGTCCAATTATGGAAATGTTCAGGAATGGTGAACGATAAATATCCAAAAATGCACCAACATACACAAATATGCAATTATTTCAAATATGGAAACTGTGCTGATAAGGAGATAAAGAAGAATCCTCCAAAAATATGAGGGGTGCGCGCTTACCAGAGTTTGGTAGATATATGGCAAAGAGTATCCAGGGACCAACGTCTTCCACTAAACCCACGTATCCCCCGTGTGGGTTCACTTATCCATAAGTCTCCACTGGTATGTCGGTATGGGTCACTCCAGTTAAAGAGTAAGCTACTGGGCTATGCACCAGGATTTCACATGTAAAGTGGGAAAGAGAAAAAACCCACCATAGTGTAATACCGTTTTGAATGGTTTAATGGGTGAAAAAAGATTAAAAACACTTACTCAAGGGCATGTATGTAAGAGCTCTTCAGATAAAAAACATCACTTGTGACAGGAGAGGAACCACACCCCTTTTTTACCTGTTGGTGGGATTAGTGGGCAATAGTTTATATGTGTCTGGGTCACTCAAGATGTTCTCCATTTCCGCTACATAGTAACTCTTGTCCATAATCACAATGCCCCCCACCCTTTATCAGCCGGCCTAATGACCAAATCCTTATTATTACATAAGCTCTCCAAACCTTTCTTAAGGGAGACCAGAGTGTGGCATTGTTTGATGAGCATTGCTTCCAAATCTTGTGCTACCAGGTCTTTGTACACATTGATAGAAGGGGCAAGTGTACCAGGATGGTTGAATACAGAAGGATTGGCTAGTCCAGAACTAATCATAGAGTTATCCCTCGGAGTGGACCTCATTGGATTAGGGATAAGATACCTCTGAATATTAATTTTTCTAATGTATTTTTGTAAATCTATGAAAATATCAAGTTTGCTAAGTTTTTTTGGTAAAGCAAATTTGAGACCTTTATCTAAAACGTTCACTTCATCCTGGGTTAAAACTTTTTGGCTAAGATTAAAAATCCCAGTATTAGAATTTAAGTTCGAACCCTTTTTTCTTCTCTTGTGTTTCCGCCCCCCTCTAGGGCGGGACCTTGCTTGCGTGTAGTGGCACTGATGAGCGCTGTAGTGGCACGGATGGGCACTGTAGTGGCATGGATGTGTCACGGATGAGAACTGATGTGGTATGGATGAGCATGAATGAGGCATAAATGAGCACGAATGGGGGTGGATGAGCTGTGGATGGGGATGACTGAGCCATGGATGGGGATTACTGAGCACGGATGGAGATGACTGAGCCGTGGATGGGGATGACTGAACATGAATGGGGATGACTGAGCACGGATGGGGATGGCTGAGCACGGATGGGGATGACTGAGCACGGATGGGGATGACTGAGCACAGCTGCATGGGTGAGCATGCATGGATGGGTGAGCACGGATGCATGGGTGAGCACAGATGGATGGCGGAGCACAGATGCATGGCTGAGCATGGATGGATGGCGAAGCACAGATGCATGGCTGAGCACGGATGCATGGGTGAGCATGCATTCATGGGTGAGCACAGATGGATGGCGGAGCACGGATGCATGGGTGAGCACGGATGAGGCTGGATAGGTGAGCACGGATGCATGGGTGAGCATGGCTGAATGGGTGGGCATGGATGCATGGGTGAGCATGGCTGGATGGGTGGGCACGGATGCATGCCTGGATGGGTGAGCATGGCTGGATGGGTGAACACGGATGCATGGGTGAGCATGGCTGGATGGGTCATGGGTGAACATGGCTGGATGGGAGAACATGGATGCATGGGTGAGCATGGCTGGATGGGTGAACATGGTTGGTTCTAATACTCAATGGCATGGTTCTAATACTCTACTTTACCTGACCACTGCACTCTATACACAGGGCTGTATATGACATGTTCCTTACCATTGCACTCTATACACAGGGCTGTATATGACATGTTCCTGACCACTGCACTCTATACACAGGGCTGTATATGGCATACTCCTGACCACTGCACTCTATACACAAGGCTGTATGTGACATGTTCCTGACCACTGCACTCTGTACACAGGGCTGTATATGACATTTTCCTGACCACTGCACTCTATACACGGGACTGTATATGACATGTTCCTGACCACTGCACTCTATACACAGGGCTGTATATGACATGTTCCTTACCATTGCACTCTATACACAGGGCTGTATATGACATGTTCCTGACCACTGCACTCTATACACAAGGCTGTATGTGACATGTTCCTGACCACTGCACTCTGTACACAAGGCTGTATGTGACATGTTCCTGACCACTGCACTCTATACACAGGGTTGTATATGACATGTTCCTGACCACTGCACTCTATACACAGGGCTGTATATGACATGTTCCTGGCCACTGCACTCTATACACAGGGCTGTATGTGACATGTTCCTGACCACTGCACTCTATACACAGGGCTGTATGTGACATGTTTCTGACCACTGCACTCTATACACAGGGCTGTATATGACATACTCCTGACCACTGCACTCTATACATAGGGCTGTATATGACATACTCCTGACCACTGCACTCTATACACAGGGCTGTATATGACATTTTCTTAACCACTGCACTCTGCTGTGATATTTTTGGGGTCCAAATTACTAGCCAGCCGGCTTGGTAGAAACAAAAATGTTCTTCAGAAACAGGCAAACAAAATAGTTTTTGTTCAGCATAAACCAAACAGTCCATATACTTCTGGTACAAAAGCAAAGATTCAGCTCACCGCCAGCATAAGCCGGTCCCACAACAGGGTTTAAAGTTCACTCCTGCCTCAAGGGTCCAGAGAAAAGGTCACAGGGACTCAGCAGATAAACAGCCCAACTGTGCTCTCGCAACTGTGCGATGTTCCATACAACACCTCTGGGACATCTGCTGGCTGCTTCCTGCCCTTTCTCACAGGAGGTCAGGCACGGATGTTGGACGAGAAGGCCTGGCTCACAGTCTCCGCTTTAATGCATCTCAAAAGAGTTCTACTGGGTGGAGGTCAGGACTCTGTGTAGGCCAGTCAAGTTCCTCCACCCGTGTCTTTATGGACCTTGCTTTGTGCACTGGTGTGCAGTCATGTTGGAACAGGAAGGGGCTATCCCCAAACTGTTTCCACAAAGTTGGAAGCATAAAATTGTCCAAAATGTCTTGCTATAAGACATTAAGAGTTCCCTTTGGAGTTTGGGGTGGAGGAGCTTGGCTGGCCTGCACAGTCCTAACCTCAACCCGATAGAACGCCTTTGGGATGAATTAGAGCAAAGACTGCAAGCCAGGCCTTTTCGTCCAACATCACCTCACAGATGGATGGGCCAACTCAATACTGAACCCTACGGACTAAAGCCTCATACACACGCGCTGATTATCGTACGAACGCAGGTCCAACTTTTGTTCAAATCAGCTGTCGGCTGTTTTGTCTAGTGTACTGTCATTGTTTTGTCTAGCGTACTGACGGTAGTCTAGTAATCGGCCAACAAAACCAAACGTAGTGACGTGTTACGAGCGTATAACAAGGAAGTTCAGGTGAATTTGATTTGTGAATTATGAACACAGGTTTACACAATCTAATACTTTCTGAATTCTGAGCCTGCGTGTTTGCACTTCCAACTTTTTGTTGGCCAACTTCTGTACACACAAGCCAACAATCCGCCAAGGCCTTGTTGGCCAACAAAAGTTTTCTTGTCTAGTCAGCCAACTTCTGTTGGATGACGATTGGAAATTGGCTGTCGAATTGTGCGTACTAACGGTCAGATTATTGGACAACAGGCTATTGAACGACATTTGTTGGCCAACAATTGGACCATGTGTACGGGCCTTAAGAATGGGATGCCATTAATGACTTGCCGACCGTATCGTGCATATATACGATGGCAAGTTGGCTCCGCTGCGCAGGTAGCCACACGCTCCGTGAGTGGGTCCACGGGTCGGGTGGACTCGATGTCCACCGACGACCCGCGATCGCCTGTTAGAGAGAAAACGGGGAAGCACCAATGTAAACACGGCGGTTCCCTGTTCTGACAGGCGGCATGACAGAGATCTGCTGATCCCTGTATTGGGGATCAGTTAGATCTCTGGTGCCCCTGACAGCCCAGCCCCCATACAGTTACAACACACACAGGGAACACAGTTAACCCCTAGATCACCCCCTACAGGTTAACCCCTGCCCTGCCAAACACATTTATACAGTAATCAGTGTTTTTTTTAGCTCTGATCGCTGTATAAATGTCATTGGTTTAAAAAAAAGTGTCAAAAATGTCCTATCTGCCCGCCACAATGTCGCAGTCCAAATAAAAATCGCAGATTGCCACAAAAAAAATAAATAGTAAAAACGCTATACATGAATTCTCATAGTTTGTAAACGCAGAAACTTTTGCGCAAACCAATCAGTATACGCCTATTGCGATTTTTTTTTTACCACAAATATGTAGAAGAATATATATTGTCCTAAACTGATGAAAAAATTAGTTTTTTTATATGTTTTTTGGATATGTATTATAGCAAAAAGGAAAAAAGTATATATATTTTTTTGTTTTCAAAATTGTCACTCTTTTTTTGTTTATAGCGGTGATCAGAAGTGATCAAATACCACCAAAAGAAAGCTTTATTTGTGGGGAAAAAAGGATGTCAATTTTGTTTGGGTACAACGTCGCACGACCGCGCAATTGTCAGTTAAAGCGATGCAGTGCCGAATCGCAAAAAGTGCTCTGGTCAGAAAGGGGGCAAATCCTTCTGGGGCTGAAGTGCTTAAAGTTTATGTGTGTGTAAAGACAGGCATCCCAATACTTTTCATAATATAGTGTATGTTTGGTGGTAGTAACTAATCTTCAGACCCAAAATGTACATTTTAACATTTGTGCAAAAAAAAAAAAAAAATTTGCAAAAAGAGTTCTGAAAGTGAAAAGTTTAATTTGAGCTGGATGGAATCACTCTCCTGTGCTCACACTGTAAGCTCCCCCTAGCTGCAGTCTAGTCTAGCGTGTATATTAACCACTTGACAACTGGGCACTTAAACCCCCTTAACAACCAGACCAATTTTCAGCTTTCAGTGCTCTCACACTTTGAATGACAATTACTCAGTCATGCAACACTGCACCCATATGAAATTTGCGTCCTTTTTTTCACACAAATAGAGCTTTCTTTTGGTGGTATTTAATCATCTCTGGGTTTTTTATTTTTTGCGCTATAATTAAAAAAAGAACGAAAATTTTGTAAAAAAATGAATTTTTCTTCGTTTCTGTTATAAAATTTTGCAAATTAGTAATTTTTCTTCATAAATTTTGGCCAGAATTTATACTGCTACCTATCTTTGGTAAAAAAAAAACTAATTAGTGTATATTATTTGGTCTTTGTGAAAGTTATAGAGTCTGCAAGCTATGGTGCCAATCACTGAAAATTGATCACACTTGATTTACTGACGGCCTATCTCATGTCCCGAGACCCTAACAAGCCAGCAAAGTACAAATACCCCCCAAATGACCCCTTCTTGGAAAGTAGACATTCCAAGGTATTTAGTAAGAGGCATGGTGAATTTTTTGAAGTTGTAATTTTTTCCCACAATTCTTTGCAAAATGAATTTTTTATTTATTTTTTTTTTTTCCCAAAATTGTCATATGTTAACAGGTTATTTCTCACATCCAGCATATTCATACCAGAAATTACACCCTGTTATGGAAATTATAATACCTTATATGCATTATAATTTGCCTGCGCTAATAAGCGCATTTTTCAGCTCTTTTGCATAATGCATTCCATCGACCTGTGTTGATGTAGACA
>BLSH010412319.1:119506-149605 GCA_018402905.1 Glandirana rugosa
CTCGCGGGGGACGTACAATTGGGGAAGTGACGGTTACCGTAAATGTGTCATTAGTCACGTAAAAATATTGTGACTAGCGTCATATTTACGGTTACCAGGGTTTTTTCCCAGTTTTACCAGGCTGTACAGGCGACGTTATAGCGTCATGGCGATTTTTAGCGTCTAGCGGCGGTAATGATCATTTTTTTTATTTTTGGGGTCTTTACTTAAGAGTAGCGGACATTTGCTCCGTTGAAAACACGTTTGGTTAGTTATTTGCGGTTAACGTTAAAAAAATTGTTTTTATACGCCTTCTTATATTTAGCCGGTTTTGGCTACCCTATAAACAAAAGAAGAGCGTCAATTTTGCAAAAAAAAACAAATTTCTTACTTTTTGCTAAAATACAAATCCAAAAAAAATATAAAAAAACATTTTTTTCCATCGGTTTTGGCCGATTTATATTCTTCCGCATATTTTTGTTAAAAAAATTGCAATTGGCGTTTATTGATTGGTTTGCACAAAAGTTGCCTCGTTTACAGGCGATGAGAATTCATTTCTGGGGTTTTTATTTTTTTTACTAGTAATGGCGGCGATCTGCGATTTTTAGCGGTACTGCGATATTGCAGCGGACATGTCGGACCATTTTGACCCTTTTTTGGGACCATTGGCATTTATACTGCGATCAGTGTTATAAAAATGCACTGATTACTGTGTAAATGCCATTGGCAGTGAAGGGGTTAACATGCAGGGGGCGCTCTAAGGGTTAACTGTGTTCCCTGGGCGTGTTATAACTGTGTGTGGGCTGGGGAAAGGGGATGATCACGGCTTCCATATACAGGAAGCCTGTGATCATCGCCCTTCCCCCTCTAACAGAACGGAGATCCGTGTTTACATACACGGACCTCCGTTCTTTCACTGCAGGGGGGGCATCGCGGGTAGCCGGCGGCGATCGAGCCCGCCGCACCCGCTCCCTGGTCCCCCCGGACACTGTGAGCGCGCCTCCGGCGGCGCGCGTGCGCTCACAGCACGTTATCGCAGCCGCCGTCGTATGACGCCAGTTTATGATAACGAGCCACTCTGTCGCCGTCAGACTGCGGTCGGCGGTTGGGAAGTGGTTAACCACTTGAACTCCAGAAGGTTATACCCCTGCATGACCAGAGCATTTTTGCTATTCAGCACTGCACTACTTTAACTGCCAATTGCTCAGACATAGCCCAGTGAAAGTGCTTGTACATTTCTTCTCTGAGAATTAGGATAAACAAACCAAATGTTATTATGCTCTTTGCTGTGCTGTTCAAAAGTTTTCCACTGACTTAAAATGGAAAATGTTGCATTCAGCCATTAGATGGAGCTAAGGATGATACTTAATGCCATCTAATGGGCAAATGCAGTATTTTTTCTATTAAAGCGGTTGTCTACCCTCAAAACCCATTTTTACCTACAGGTAAGCCTATAATAACTTTTAGCATATGTGGACACTATATCAGTGCCGCATCTTTTATTTTCTCAGAAGTGCATTTTGTTCAGTTGTGCATTGTGCTGGCTGCACACTTTTAGGAAGTTTCTAATGTGAAGATTTGGCGCAGCAATCATTATACTATTTTAGCTAATGAAAGGGAATGACCCCATTTTTATTTTTCTCCTACTATCAATGGCCAACACGGTACAACACTTCATCCATGTCTTTGGTGATCTCTGATCTCCTTATGAACTGTTTGTTACATGATGAAGATCTGCCATGGAGTATATCTGAGGTGTATATCAGGGTGTGCTTCTTCCCCACATGAGAGCTGTGATGTCCAGCAACATTCATATAGAAGACATTTCCCACACCCAAGGCACTAATACACCTCAAGGGTTGTGTGGGATCCCTGATGTACAGGAAGACGGGACTTCACTGAGGAACAATTCCCGCACCCAGGACAGGAAAGTGTCTTCTACCCATTGTGTAATCTCTGATGTCTGTAAAGATCGGACTTCTGAACTCATGGCAGGAACATGATTTCTCCCCTGTGTGAGTCTTTTGATATCTGACTAGTATCGATTTTTGCACAAAACATTTCCTGCACTCAGAAAATTAATAGGGCTTTTCACCCATGTGAGACCTCTGATGTATTGAAAGATAGGACTGCCTTGAAAAACATTTCCCGCACTCAGGGCAGGAATACGGCTTCTCTTGTGTGTGCAGTCTTTGATGTGAATAAAGATTGGCCTTCTGTGAAAATACTTTCCCACACTCAGTACATGAAAATGGCTTCTCTCTCTGATGTAGGGCAAGCTTGGATTTTAGTGCAAAGCATTTCCTGCATTCAGAACAGGAATACCAATTCTCCCCCGTGTGTGATCTCTGATGTACAGAAAAATAGGACTTGTTTGAAAAACATTTCCCACACTCCAAACAAGAATACATCTTCTCCCCTGTGTGAGATCTTTGATGTCTGGAAAGATGGGACTTCTTTGAAAAACATTTCCCGCACTCCAGGCAGAACTGTGGTTTCTCATCAGTATGATACTTTTTATGCACAATAAGATTGGATTTAAAATGGAAACACTTCCCGCACTCAGCACAGGATAACCTCTTCTCTGATGGAAGGACGGCACCGTCCCTCACAGTCTGAGGCTCCTCAGGATAAGAGGAATACGATGGTCCATCTACACTGTGTGGTGCCGGGTGGACATTTGAGGTAGCCGGGTTTTCTCCTGGACTATACTGTGTGATGTCCACATCTTCTACTTTACAGTCTGGAGATAAAGTGAGACAATCCTCTGAGGTTTTCCTCATCTCCCGTCCATCTACTAAAATAGAAATAAAAAGATTATTACTAGACATGAGCTGATTGGTTCCCCTAAATCAGGACTCCGCCCACATCAGGCAGCTTTGTCTCGGAGGATCTTACAATTCCCCCCTCAAGGTAACGAGTAAATGGCTCCTCTGATCTCCTACCAGCTCATTTCTTTATTCATGGACCTTAGTCAGAGAGTGAGGAAACAACAAGAACTGTCTTTTATAGGAGTGACAGTGATGAGGGGATTATAGGACGAGTGTCCCCACCCCCTCTATCACTCATTGTCATCTTCCCAACACAAGAAGTCCTGCACTTCCTTATTTATTCCATGATTTAGTCATGAATAACAGTGGGGCTGAGCCCCACCAGAGGTCAGAGAGTGAGGATGGGGGGAGAACAATCAAGATGAAGACTGGACTGATCCTGAAGACCACCATCATTGGGTTATTGACTCCTCCCTCATTATCATTTTTTTTAAGGCTCCAACATTTGAGGATTGTTAGGATCTGGATGGCCTCCACCTTGTTCAGTTGTGGTTTGATCATGCCTCAGCCTACAACAGAAGCCCAAATAGTGGGTCTCCTCTAATACAATCTTGCTTTTTTCTAGGTTCACTGTGAACCCTGCCTTTCGGAACGCGTCCAACACGAATTGGTCTTTTTTTCAAGGTAAGCTCCTGAGAACTCCTTATGGGGTCTAAGAAATTGGTCCATGGCTTTCTGAAAAATGTCTGGGGCCCCATCCAACCCAAATGACATTCTGGCATACTGCCATAACCCCACTGGTGTGGCAAATGCAGTTTTCTCCATGGCCTCTTTGGAGAGTGGAATCTGCCAGTATCCCTTTGTCTAATAAAGAGTAATAATGTATCAGGCCAGTCCTAATTTTTCAATTAATTCATCCATCCAGGGTGTTGTATACGTATCTGGTTTGGAGACCTCATTTAACTTATGAAAATCATTGCAGAGGCACCAGGATTCATGTGGCTTGGGTACAAGCACTATAGGACTCGACCAACTATTTGAGGATTCCTCGATTTCAAGATCCAACATACTCTTAAGCTCTGCTGACACAATCTCGGTGAGCTTCAGGTATGCGTCGGGGTTTAATATTTTACCCAAATGTCAGGGCCAGTGATATCATGTTCAATTATATTAGTTAGGCTTTGGTAGTAGGGATGCACCGAAATTTCGGCCACCGAAAATTGTCAGCGTTTTTGGCCAAAATCTGTGTTTTCAGTATTGGCTGAAACAAAAAAATCGGGCAGATACCGAAAAGAGGGCGGGGTCCGCCCCGAGCACCGTCCATTGCGGGGGTATGTGTGCATCACATACCCCGCAATGGATGTGGGAGTTTAGAAGATTCACATTGCACAGAGTGCACTGCTTGTAAGAGCCGCTCTGTGCATGAAACTGTCACACAATTACACTGAATGCAGAGAAGGAGCTGTCAGATCTTCAAGTTGATGTTGACCAAACAGCTATCAAGCGCCAGCCAATGGGACAGGGGCTGGGCGGGTGTTAGCTGTTCAGTCCTGCCCACCTCTGATCTCAGCGTGAAGATCTGACAGCTCTCTCTCTGCATTCAGTGTAATTATGTGACAGTTTCATGCACAGAGTGGCTCATACAAGCAGCGTGCTCTGTGCAATGTAAACCTTCTAATATCTTCCCCCAGTGCCATCCAGTGCCAATCAGTACCACATGTCAGTGCCAATCAGTGCCAGCTGCTAGTACCATCCAGTGCCGCCTGTCAGTGCCAATCAGTGCCACATGCCAGTGGCACTTGCCAGTGCCATCCAGTGCCACCTGTCAGTGCCAACCAGTGCGACCAATCAGTACTGCCTATCAGTGCTTCCAATCATTACCGCCTGTCAGTGTCACCTATTAGCGCCAATCAGTGCCCAGGCACAGGTAGGCTGCATATGACAATTGTATATAAAAATATAAATATTTTTTAAAAACTGTAATTTTCAGTTTCGGTTTTTGGCTTTGTGCATTTCCATTCAGTGCACCACTATTTGGCAGGTTTAGAAAAAAATGTCTCGATTTCTCTGTAAAAAATTTTTTATGAAGAGTAAAGAGCCTCTGCAATCAATACTTTCCTCATCTGAGTGTCTGGGTTTTCCTGGACTTTCTGACTGACTGTCAAACCCTCTCTTTCTTTCATGATAGGTCTGGTAGGGTTTTCTTTTTGTGGGCTGGTAGACCTTGTAGTTAACCCTTCCTACCGTTTCAACTTTCTCAAAGGGTCCTGCCATTTTGAGAGAAATTTACTCTCCGTTGCATGCACTAATGCAAGAACCTGATCCCCAGGTTTAAACTCTCTAACCTTGACAGCCAACACTCAACTCAACTCTTGGCCTTCTGTGCAGCCTGTAAATGTTCTCAGACTATGGGCATAACTTTTGTCATTTAGTCCTGCATTTGCGCAATGTGTTTCACTACTCTGTGGAGCTCATAGGAACTGCAGCCCCAGAGAAACGTCTGCTAGTGTGAACACTGCTCGGGGGGGAGATAAGTACAGTATCTCACAAAAGTTAGTACACCCCTCACATTTTTGTAAATCTTTTATTCTATCTTTTCATGTGACAACACTGAAGAAATGACACTTTGCTACAATGTAAAGTAGTGAGTGTACAGCTTGTATAACAGTGTAAATTTGCTGTCCCCTCAAAATAACGCAACACACAGCTATTAGGCCTCATTTACACTGCTGCTGGTAAACGGACGTTTAGAAGCATTTGGCCGTTTTTTTCAGCTGCCCCTGAACTTTCCTCTTTTATCTTATCAGTACATTTACACAGGGTCATTTAAAGTCGTTTCCAGGCAGTTGAGTTTAGAGGAGTTTTTTTGGAACGCAAAAAAATGGGTTCAGACGCCAGTTCATGGGCATTTGATCCGCCAAACAGCCTGTAAACGTGTCTAAACATGGTAACGCACGTCTAGAACCGTTTCGTTTACAGCCGTTTCCACTTAAAAAAAAAAAATGTTCTTTTAAAAAAACGCTCCTAGACGCGAACGTGGCAAAAGGCCCCTAAACGCGGCATGCAAAACGGCCGTTTTAGACACCAGCTTCTAGCTGTCAAAAAAAATCATTCAGGGGAGGTTGATATAGCATCCTGTGTAAATGGAGCCTTAAAGCGGTTGTATACCAGTACAAAAAAAAAAATGAAAAAAAAACCTGTAAGGGAAAGCCATAATGAGCTAGTATGCACTGCATACTAGCTCATTATGAAATGCTTACCTCAGAACAAAGCTCAGACGGGTCCACTCGGTCCCCGCAGAGGGAGCCGATATGTTCCCTCGGGGGATCCTTCCGGGTACGCGGCTCCGGCGCTGTGAGTGGCTGGAGCCGTGAGACGTTACTCCCACGCATGTGCGCTTTCGCCGTGACATCAGCGGCTGCATTTAGGGCGAATATCTCCTAAACCCTACAGGTTTAGGAGATATTCATTTTACCTACAGGTAAGCCTTATTATAAGTAAAAAAAAAAATGGGTATACAACTGCTTTAGTGAGTACACCCCTAAGTGAAAATGTCCAAATTGAGCCCAACGTTTAAATATTTTGTGTGGCCACTATTATTTTCCAGCATTACCTTAAAGCAGAACTCCGGTAAAAACTTTTTTCCATGTCCTTGTTGCTGATCTCGTCCATCTTTTTCTGAGCTCTGTAGTTCCTCTGCAATACCCTGCTGAACTTGCTGAAAACCGTTATTGCCCAGTGATTTCTGGTTTGTAAGACCGCTGGCTGCTATCCCTCCTATCCTCCCAGCCAGGGGTCTTGGCTCTCCCACCTGCAGTTCTGTAAATCAAGCAGGGGATTTCCATTCCCGCCCTGCTCAGTGTAGTGGGCAGAGGGGATCTCTCAGCCCCCCATCTGTGCCGCCCATAGAGGTGGTGTCCTCCTCCCTCCTCTTCCTCTCTGCCAGCACCGCCGGCCGCCATCTCCTGGGGCAAAGCGGGGATCAATGACAGAGATCATCCACATGACAGACCGGAGATATCGGCTGTGACAGGTGTGGTATGTGAACACTGCTCACTGTAACTTCCCACCTCCCGTACCCACATTGGAACAGTGTGCTCTGAGCTCTGCATGGTGTTCACTTACCAGACCTGTCACAGCCCGTTATCTCTGCATTGATGCCCACTCTGCACTGATAAGACCGCCTGATAAGCACTGATAAGCTGAACTGGTGGGCACCGATGAGACCACATGATGGGCACTGATAAGCTGAACTGGGGGGCACTGGTGAGACTGCCTGATGGGCACTAGTGAAACCGCCTGATGGGCACTGATAAGCTGAACTGGTGGACACTGGTGAGACCGCACTGATGGGCACTGGTGAGACTTCCTGATGGGCACTAATAAGCTGAACTGGTGGGCACTGGTGAGACCGCCTGATGGCCACTGATAAGCTGAACTGATTAGGCAGCACTGATAAGCAGTGGACACCGTTACCATATACTGACAAATATCTGTAGGAGGAGTTTCCACCATCCTGCAAAGTTTTCAGTCATTTTTATGTCTTATTTTCAGTGTGATGTGTATTATATGTGATGTTACATATCACAGAATCTGGTATTGTGGTAATATTGAAGTGTATTGAGATTTCTATACATTAGAGGGTTCCACCATTATTGTGTTATTGATTAGTACGTTAGCGCTGCACTTTTTTGTTTTTTTCTCATACCAATATTTACTTGTGTCACATGCTGAGGAAAAGCATCATGGCCTGGCTCTTTCTGTGGTGCGGCTAGGGATGTTCTCATACACCATACAAACACTGATTGCTGTTAGAAAGATCTCATAAAGCTAGAGCAGGAGGAATATTTCTAATACTGAATTACAGCAGAGTACACTGTGTATAATATGTCATTATGGGATGTGTGTGCAGTTCAGTAATGGTTACATAAAGCAAGTAAGGGAAATATGTTTATTTGCTGTTGTGGCTGGAGGGGAGAGAACACAGGTTTTGCATTTATAAGGCTGTAACCTATCCTGCTGTGTGCTACTGAGTAGTGGAGTTGGATGCAGAATGAGGGGTGTGATTTATGTTGAAGTGGGCTTGTTCACATTTACATGTACAGGCTAGTGTACCTCCCACATTAATTGAAATATACAAAGCATGAAGGGAAATGTAGTTTAAAGCGGAGTTCCACCCAGGTAAAAGTCAGCAGCTACAAAAAGTGTAGCTGCTGACTTTTAACAATTGGACACTCACCTGTCCCTCGCTCCAGCCATGCGATCGCCTGAGGGCTCGCTCTTCTCCCCCTCCCCTTGGCGGTGCCGGCATCACAAGTGTGGGCACCCGACTTTGGCTTCAAAGCCGGGCACTCACTGTACTTGCGCGAGTCGCACTGCACCTTGTGAATGGCCAGTGTATCTTCTGGGACCTGTGACGTGTCCCAGAAGATCGCCGAGAGGGGGGGGAGGTGAACTTCCTTTCAGAGCCGCGGCTCTAAGCGAGGAAGTGGACCTGAGGCCCCAGTCCCCCTCCAAAAAAATGGCATGCCAATTGTGGTATGTCAGGGGGTCACCTTCCCTTAAAGCGGAAGTTCCATTTATGGGTGGAACTCCGCTTTAAGGATAGTGCAAAACGAAAGAAGAGGATATGATGTAATCACTGTTCTAACAGATCCTCCTTAGCAGAATACATGATGCATTTTTTGAATTGCAGAGCTGACTTCCTGAAAATTCAATCAGACTTTTCTCTTCAATGGTATGGAATTTCACAAATGTAATAACTGTTTAGTGTTTTGTGTAGGGGGGAGTACTAGTGGGGGATTTTTTGCCAATCCCATAGTTCTGCTATAACCCTCTTGGGCAAGGAGCTCTCCAGAGATTCACAGGTTGCCACTGGAGTCCTCTTCCACTCCTCCATAATGACATTGCAGAGCTGGTGGATGTTAGAGACCTTTCACTCCTCCACCTTCCGTTTGAGGATGCCCCACAGATACTCAATAGGGTTTAGGTTTGGAGACATGCTTGGCCAGTCCATCACCTTTACCCTCAGCTTCTTTAGCAAGGCAGTGGTCATCTTGGAGGTGTGTTTGGGGTCGTTATCATGTTGCTCTGCTTCAGTACATGTTAACATTCACAGTTCCCTCAATGATTTGTAGCTCTGCAGTGCCGACAGCACTCATGCAGCCTCAGATCATGACACCCCCACCACCATGCTGGACTGTAGGCAAGACGCACTTGCCTTTGTACTCACCTGGTTGCCGCCACACACGCTTGACACCATCTGAACCAAATAAGTTTATCTTGGTTTCATGAGACCACAGGACATGGTTCCAGTAATCCTTGTCCTTAGTCTGCTTGTCTTCAGCAAACTGTTTGTGGGCTTCTTATGCATTATCTTTGGAAGAGGCTTCCTTCTAGGATGACAGCCATGCAGACCAATTTGATGCAGTGTATGGCATATGGTCTGAGCACTGACAGGCTGACCCCCCCACCCCTTCAACCTTTGCAGCAATGCTGGAAGCACTCATAAATCTATTTCGCAAAGACAACCTCTGGATATGACCCTGAGCATGTGCACTCAACTTCTTTGGTCGACCATGGTGAGTTCTTTTCTGAGTGGAAACTGTCCTGTATAGTCTTGCTGCAGCTCAGTTTCAGGGTCTTGGCAATCTTCTTATAGCCTAGGCCATTTTTATGTAGAGCAACAATTCTTTTTTTCAGATCCTCAGAGAGTTCTTTGCCATGAGGTGCCATGTTAAACTTCCAATGAACCAGTATGAGAGTGAGTGAGAGCAATAACACCAAATTTAACACACCTGCTCCCCATTTACACCTGAGACCTTGTAACACTAACAAGTCACATGACATGGAGGGAAAATGGCTAATGGGGTCCAAGTTGGACATTTTCACTTAGGGGTGTACTCACTTTTGTTGCCAGTGGTTTAGACATAAATGGCTGTGTGTTGAGTTATTTTGAGGGGACAGCAAATTTACACTGTTATACAAGCTGTACACTCACTACTTTACATTGTAGCAAAGTGTAATTTCTTCCGTGTTGTTACATGAAAAGATGTAATAAGGAGAGCTCCGTGCTTCCCAGGAGAGAATCGGGTGGCATCCTGGTCCCTGGAGCTTCGGTGAACACAACCAAGTATCTGCCCTGGGCCCCCGCTCTGCCAGCTAACTACTGGACCTTAAACTGAGGGGATCTGAAGCTGGCTCATGGATCAGCATAGGCCACTGTGTCGCCGGCCACTCGCGGCGGCCGCCATATTGCGGCCTACTTCTCCGGCCTCCTTGTGCAGACAATCGAGCGGTCTCTAGCATTGATCGGCTGCCCCCCTGACCACCCGCCACTCAGCCTAGACTACCCCCCTAGCTCAGGCCCCAAAATGCTCCCCCAGCCGCGATTTCATGGCCCGCCGGCCCTCACAAATCAAGGCCCCGGTATTGGCCTACTGGGACCTGGTGCAGCTGTCCTCCTTCCCCCCCTGCATAAGCCTACTTCAGCACACAGTCACATATCGGGGGCCTGATCTGCATCCCTGGCTGGACCTTCTCCTCATCCTGTATGGACTTTGCTAGTGTGGGATCCCCCCCAAAAAAGGGGCCTTGAAATACCCCTGATGGTGCATCACTACTATCTTTTGATAACACCACATCTACTGGGGCCCTTCAGGGAGACATCTTGGTACACCTACTCCACCCTTGACTGCTGCCACAACCCCTGGCTGTGTCCCTACTTACAGTTTCCATACGGGGGGACATGGCTTAGCACATGAGGAACTGAGACAGAGGGGGGCATACAGAACACTACTCCCATGCAGACACGTCCATTCAGACTCTTGGGACCGCGGACACAGACGGGCACCTGCAGACATGCACCGCTCGCAGAAGAGCAAGTACAAACCTAAAAAACAGCAAAAATCCTCCCCTACAGTGGGGAAAGGCAGGATGGTGACTGACCCTCTTGAACCAGACGATACCACAAGGCTTTTAACAGTGGGCCCACCCTCCCCCTCAGATAGCCTGCAGCAATTTCCCACAGACTTGGTAAGCCATGATATCTCTGATTCAGATGCCATGTTGAGCAAGTTCCGCACAATAGTGAGAGATGAGATCTCCATTGCCTCACGTAAAATGTCCTCTCATCTCATGTGGGGCCTTAAAGACCTAGGCCACTGCACAAATCAGCTAGAACAAAGGATGGACTTAACCACTACAGTGTTGGAGGGTCACGAGGATGAGGTAGAAAAACTTAATGCAGAGCTAGAAAGCCTGCGCGACAAACTGGAAGACTCTGAAAAAAAGGCCCGCAGAGGTAACCTTAGAATCCGTGGGATTCCGGAAGTTATAACCGACCTGCAGGGCACTGTCACTGCATTTTTTCAGGAACTGGCTCCAGAAATACCATTGGAACGCTTGGAATTTGATCGTATATATCGATCCCTTGCACCCAAACCTGCCGATGGCCCCCCAGGGATGTCATAATAAAATTTAATTTCTACCATACTAAAGAGAGACTCCAGCAGGCGACGACAAGGCGCCATAATCTTTCCTTTCAAAATCACGCTCTTCAGCTATTTGCAGACCTTTCTCCGGTTACAATCGCCAAAAGAAGAAGTTTGAAGCCATACCTACAAATCTTACAATCGCATGCCATTAAATACAGGTGGGGGTTCCCACTTCAGCCCAGGAAGGATTTCCCAGTTTAGGACCAGAGCACTTTTTGCGATTCAGCACTGCATCGCTTTATTTGATAATTGCGCGGTCGTGCGACGTTGTACCCAAACAAAATTTGTGTCCTTTTTTTTCCCCCCACAAATAGAGTATTTGATCACCTCTGCGTCATTTCTGATCACGCTATAAACAAAAAAAAGAGCGACAATTGGGCAAAAAAAAAATATATTTTTTACATTTTGCTAAAATATATTAAAAAAAAAGATATAAAAAAGTTTTTTTCATCAGTGTTGGCCGATATATATTCTTCCTCATATTTTTGGTAAAAAAAAAAATCACAATCAGCGTTTATTGATTGGTTTGGGCAAAAGTTGCTGCGTTTACGAATGAGAATTAATTTATGAGTTTTTTTTACCAGTAATGGCGGCGATCTGCGATTTTTAGCGGTACTGTGATATTGCGGCGGACATGTCGGACCATTTTGACACTTTTTTGGGACCATTGGCATTTATACAGCGATTAGTGCTATGAAAATGCATTGATTACTGTATAAATGCCATTGGCAGTGAAGGGGTTAACCTGGAGGGGGCGCTCTAAGAGTTAACTGTGTTCCCTCAATGTGTTCTAACTGTATGGGGGCTGGGCTGGCTGGGGGAGGGGAGAGATCACAGCTCCCATATACAGGGAGCCTGTGATCACATCCCTTCCCCCTCTGTCAGAACGAAGATCCATGTTTACATAAACGGACCTCCATTCTCTCACTGTGGGGGAGCCATCGCGGGTAGCCGGCAAAGATTGAGTCTGCCCTACCCACTCCCTGGCTCTCCTGGAACACAGTGAGTACGCAAGCGTGCCTCTGGCGGTGTACGCACTCACAATACTCGTTCTCGCGGCCGCCGCCAGGTAATGGTGTTTTCCGCAATAACGAACCATGTTGCCGCCGTTAAGCCATGGTGGGCGGTCGGCAACTGGTTAAACTGTTTTTTTCTCATCAAGGACGCCATTTTCAAGCATCTTCCCTGCCTGATCTGAGACGTCATTTCCAGGAACTACAGCTGGATCTACCGCCATCACAAATAGCACCACCCGCCACTTCCACTTGTCCTGGTTTGTCCCAACCCCCACGCATACCATCACAGGCTTCCCAGCAAGGCTCACAGACTCTCCGCTCTCTTCAAGCTCAGCGTTTCCAGACCATTCCTAACGGCTGAAGAATTGGATAGCCTTGACCCCTAGAGGGTTCTTCCATCCTCCCTCACCTCACTATGGGCCTCTTAGGCGTTGTGCATACTGCAGTTTGCGTGAGGCTGCGTTAACAGTTATTGGTTAGATATCCTTGCAGCTTCGAAAAACTCTTTGGTGTCACGCTGTAGACACCATACACTTTTTCATCTTTTTTTTTTTTAGGTTATGGAAGAGTTGCATAATTGACTATTGTTTATTACTCCAGTGTGGCTGGTGGGTATAGCTGTGGACATGCCGCCCCGGGACGCCAAATAAGGCAGATGGCGATCCTTGGGGGCATGCCCTCAGCGGGACAGCTGGCTGCCATCTGGCTCTTACTGTGTGGGGTTTGTTTTCTGTTTTTTTTTTCGTCCTGGCCAGCTATAATACATCTAGGATGAAGGACCACCTTATGCACTATATGATTCATGACTGTGTCTCTGTCCCTTGCGGATAGTAAACGTAACCTATGATATTGTATATCCTGGACAGCTGGTTTAGTTTACCCCAGTAATAGCCACTTATTGGGTTATCAACATATGCTTCTAAATAATATAACCACGCCTTGTTTCCCTTTCCCTGGTCTTCCCTGGATTACCCTGGAAGGCCGGGGAACAGGTTGAACCAATTTTGTGTCTGTGTTGGAAATTTCGTTATTATGATTAGTGTCTAATATGTTACAGTTTCCTCAAGTGCTCATTAATTTAATTTTTTATATGTTTACGATGGGTAAGTTATCCGTCAGGGTCCGGTGGATTACTGTGCTCCCCTAGAGTCGGTACTCGCTTAAGACTATGGTCCTAACCGAGTACCGACCTTTCGATGGGTCCTTTGACCCATGTACTGTTGCACATTTGTTCATTCTGTGCTTTATCTTTCGAGATTTTCTTAGCCTTTTTCTGCTCCTCCCTCTCTTTCCTTCTTGCTGCTTCCCTCCTTTTTCTCTATACTTCCTTTTCTTTTCACCCCCCTTTGAGTCCGCGGAGGACGTACCTGGAGGCCCTGGCAAGCCCTTTCCTACTTTTCCACCATGACGCTGAACTGGCTGTCGTTAAATGTTCAAGGTATGAACTCGCCCCAAAAGAGAGTAAAAGTTTTCAAGTACCTTAGGAAGCAACGCTTAGACATAGCTTGCTTACAGGAGACCCATTTTGCCAGCACCTTCAGTCCTAAATACTTTGAGACTCCAATACCCTCAGGTGTTTTTAGCTAGTGGCCCGACTAAACAGAGGGGGCCCTGATAGCGTTTCGTAAATCGATACCTTTTAACTGTACCAAACAGATAGCTGACCCCGATGGCAGATATATTCTGCTTCAGGGTACTATCCAAGAAACAGAAGTTACTATAATCATTTATTATGTCCCCAACTCCAACCCGGGACCCTTTTTGACCCATGTCTGCTCCCTGTTGACATCACACCAAAAAGGAACTCTGCTCTTGGCAGGGGATCCCAATGTGGCCTTCGATCCTGTTCTAGATTAATATCCCTCGGAGCGAGCAGCAGCGTCACCTGCAGCTACAAAAAATTCTAACTCCTTACGTTCTCATGATCTGGTAGACCTCTAGAGGGAACTGCACCCCCTGACTAAAGATTAAACGTATTATTCTCACCCTCATCACTCCCATTCCAGAATCGATCATATGCTAGTTCTTAGGAAACATCTCCCCTTAATAAACAAGGCAGCGATTCTAGCGGTCCCATGGATGGACCATGATCCTCTTATTGTGGTCTGGCGATCCCTGGTAAGCAAACTTGTTTATATGAACAACATTACTTGCTGTTCCAACAGCGCTTGCATAACATACTATGTGTCTCTTATTTTAAAGTGACTGTGCCTATGAAAGTGCCTTTATCTAATACTTGTGTTGAACCAATTTATGTGCAAAACTTTTAAAACATCATATTATTATGTGGTACAATTAAAACATCATATACAATTAATTCATTGTTAAGAATAAGTGCTGGTGCCTTTAAATACTATGCAAAAAGTCTATATTTCAAAAGTGCCAGTGATAGTTTGTTTTGAAGATAAAATTGAAGGCAAAAAAGATTTCTTCAGGGCAATCACAAAAAACTTCTTAGCTTTCTTAAATCATAAAAACGTGCCCGTGCCGTGCTGGGTGCTCTGAAGACGTCACAGGATATGACGAAACGCGTTAGGTGGAACCCAAGGTGTACGTAGCCACGCTCCTGTGAAGCGCAAACGAATTTGAGCGGGAACGAAAGTGACCACCAGCATTCAGTGGCGGTGTTCACGGAGCGCTCGCAGTGTGATTGTTGAATTGTACTGTGGAAAGTGGCTTAATAAATCCTTTTACAAGAGAGGTACGCGATGAGATTCTTTTTATTCATTTCCTAATGGTTTGCTAACGGACAAAGGAAGCAAGGGAAGCAGACGACACCACATCCACAGGTCGGATTGTAGACCTAAAGCGCAAGTGACTTCTCCTACCGTACGGTGGGAGAGTCCACAGAGTCTGGTAAGCGGGGAAAAAACCCACAACCACTTATCTTATTCGAGCACCCAGCACGGCACGGGCACGTTTTTATGATTTAAGAAAGCTAAGAAGTTTTTTGTGATTGCCCTGAAGAAATCTTTTTTACCTTAAATTTTATCTTCAAAACAAACTATCACTGGCACTTTTGAAATATAGACTTTTTGCATAGTATTTAAAGGCACCAGCACTTATTCTTAACAATGAATTAATTGTATATGATGTTTTAATTGTACCACATAATAATATGATGTTTTAAAAGTTTTGCACATAAATTGGTTCAACACAAGTATTAGATAAAGGCACTTTCATAGGCACAGTCACTTTAAAATAAGAGACACATAGTATGTTATGCAAGCGCTGTTGGAACAGCAAGTAATGTTGTTCATATAAACAAATTTCCTTACCATTTGCACAGCAGATGGGCTACAGCTGCAATAAAACTGTATAGTAAAACATTGTAAAGATAAATAAGAGGGAAAAGCGCTGCTCAAACAAGATCTATCTTGTACAGTACTAAGTTTAAACCACTGCACAACACTAGTGCAGATAGGCCATTAGATAAAGGCACTTTCATAGGCACAGTCACTTTAAAATAAGAGACACATAGTATGTTATGCAAGCGCTGTTGGAACAGCAAGTAATGTTGTTCATATAAACAAATTTCCTTACCCTTTGCACAGTAGATGGGCTACAGCAGCAGCTGCAATAAAACTGTATAGTAAAACATTGTAAAGATAAATAAGAGGGAAAAGCGCTGCTCAAACAAGATCTATCTTGTACAGTACTAACCTGGTAAGCAAACCCCAATATTCCTCTTGGGTCATGAATGGCTCACTCTTATCCCTTAAAGATATTCAGGAAGACTTGTCCAAAGCATCCGCGGAGTATTTCCACCTTAATTCCACTTCTGTCTCCTCTCCAGTGACTCTATGGGGGGCATATAAGGCTGTGCTCAGAGGCCATATCATCCAACTGGCTACAAAACGTAAAAGGGAATGCCAACAGTTACAAAAAAAATTATAATCCCAGTTGGAATCCGCCTAGGCCACATTTAAACAAACCCCTCACCTGCTAACCGTAAACTTTTGGACCAGGCTCGTACAGAACCGGACCTATGTCTTACTGATCAGGCCGAGCGCGTCCTGCGATGCTCACGCCAACACTGGTACGTCAAGGCGAATAAACCAAACGCAATGCTAGCCAAGAGGCTACGCACATTTGAACCCAAACCAACCCCTATTACCTTACGAACTCGCCATAATGTTCTTACTAAAACCCAGTTTGGATTTTGGACGAATTTCGCCACAGACTTACTACTCTGTATTCTGCCCTCAATCCCACAAATGACCAAGATACGCAAGACTTTTTTACGGAGCAACTCACTACGGACTCTTTCCAAGGCCCATATGGATCTAATGGACCAAGACATCTTAGAATCTGAAGTCCAACAATGTATTAAAGACCTAAAGATAAGCAAGAGACCGGGCCCGGACGGCTTCTGTCACATACCTGGTGGTTAAGACCTGCTTATACGGGGGGGCAACCTCTCTTACGGCCCTGGTTCGAGAACCCCTGATAGTGCAGACAGGGAGCTCTGGAGCACAGGGGGGCACGAGGGCTGGACTTAGTCTCTGGTGGTAGGTGAGGGTGTGCTGGAACACGTGCAGGCAGAAGGATAGTGATGCAGGCCGGGTCAATAACTGGCTGGCGGTAAAGTACAGATGGATCAGGCAAACGGGTAGTTGGGTACAAGCAGTGTTGGCAACGTGCAGGCAGCAATGGTACAAGGAATCAGGCAGAAGAGTAGTCGTAGACAGGCTGGGGTCAGGGCAGGCAGATAGCAACAAAATCCAAAGGAAGCCAGGGTCACAGGAACAGGAAGTCTCTCAGAAACAAACGCTGAGGGTCACAGGTGCAGGACCGCTGTAGAATGGACAGCACTGGCTGCAGCGTGTTGTCTGCTTAAATGGCCGCTTTGGCGCCATTGCCAGCGCATACGCGCACAGACGCGCGCACACACTGCGTGCACCCGTGCACAGGCATGCCAGCGGCCATAGATGATTCCTTACATTGCCCCCCCAAGGGGCAGCCTCTGGATGCCCAACCGGGCTCTCTTGGCCGGGTTGTTCCTCCAAAAAATCTTGACAAGCTCTTGGGCGTGAAGATTGTTTTCTGGCTCCCAAGAGTTTTCTTCAGGCCCATATCCCTTCCACTTTACAAGAAATTGAGGATTCTTAATGACTGGTTTGAGGAGGTTCAAGTGGAATACAGGATGAATCCGAAATGAGGGAGGTAGGTCAAGCTCGTAGGCAACGTTATTGATCTTTCTTTTGACCGCGAGAGGCCCGTTGTACCTTGGTCCTAATTTTTTGGAAGGGCATGATAGCCTCAAGTTTTTGGTTGCCAACCAGACCCGGTTGCCAGGCTGTAAGTCCAGTTCTCTTCATCTCGCCCTATCAAATGTCTTTTTGTTGCTCTCCTGGGTCTGAGCGAGGGTCTCCTGCAGAAGTTTATTGTTCCTTTCCAGGAATTGGGTAATTTCTTGTGCGGCGGGAATCGCACTCTCGGGCAACAGATTGGGTAGAAATGTAGGGTGGTAGCCGAGATTCGTCCAGAACGGAGATTGCTTGGTGGCAGAGTGGATCAAGTTGTTGTAGGCGAACTCAGCTAACGAAAGCAGGAAGACCCAGTCGTCCTGGGAGTATGAGGAGTAGCAACGGAGGTATTGCTCGAGGGTTTGGTTGGTCCTTTCTGTTTGACCATTCGACCGCGGGTGATAGGCTGATGAAAAGGCTAGTTCAATTCCCAAGGTAGAACACAAGGACCTCCAGACCCGGGATGCGAACTGCACCCCTCTGTCGGATACAATGTTGCTGGGTATGCCATGCAGACGAACCATTTCTTTGCTGAAGACTTTTGCTGTCTCGGTCTAGTGAGGCGGCCAACCACCACAAAGATTGTATGAAACCCCGCGGACGGGGGCAATTCAGCTATGAAATCCATAGAGATTTGGGACCAGGGACGCTCAGGAATGGGTAGCGGGTTAGCAGACCCCAAGCCTTGGTCCTTTCCGACTTGTTTTGGGTACAAATGGGGCAAGCACGCACATAGGTTTTGCAGTCCTCATTCATATGGGGCCACCAAAAAGTGTGGGAGAGCAACTCTGCTGTCTTGCGCTTGCCGAAATGTCCAGCTAATTGATGGTCGTGGCAGAGTTCTAAGACTACTAGATGGAGCTCCTCAGGTACAAAGATCTGGGTACCCAACCACCATAACCCGTGCTTTACAGAAAGTCCACAGTCAGCGGGTACAGTAGCGCCAGCTAGGGTTTGCCTGATCCATGTTAGGAGATCCTCCTGAACCAGTAAGAAGCTGTGGGCTGGTAAGATATTTTGATATTTGATATTTTTGGACTCAGGCCTGTATGTGATGTGGAGCTGGAACCGAGACTAGAACAAGGCCCAACAAGCTTGGCGGGGTTTGAGTCTTTTGGCAGTCCTTAGATACTCTAAATTTTTGTGGTCCGTAAAGACCAAAACAGGATAGGCTGCCCCTTCTAGAAGATACCGCCATTCCTCCAGGGTGGACTTGATGGCCAGCAGTTTACTGTCCCTAACGTCATAATTTCTCTCGGGTGGAGTAAGCTTCCCAGAGAAGAAGGTGATGGGGTGAAGTGAGACCTTTGGCCGCTGTCTCTGGGATAGGACCACCCTGACTGTGGTCTCTGAGGCATCCACTTCCAGGATAAATGGCAGAGTGGAGTCGGGATGTTTGAGAACAGGAGCTGAGGTGAACTTCTTCAAGGTCTGAAAGGCTGCTTGTGCCTCAGTGGCCCAGACAAAACGGGAGTTCTGCTTAGTTAGCTGAGTTATAGGGGCAATGACAGCTGAGAATCCTCGGATAAATTTCCAGTAAAAGTTGGCGAAGCCTACAAATCGCTGCACCGCTTTCTTGTCTACTGGCCATTGGCCAGTCGACGATGGCTGAAACCTTCTGGGGGTCCATGGTGGTGCCCGTAGTGGTGATGTGGAACCCCAGGAAGGAGATGTCTGAACATTCAAAGGCGCATTTTTCCGCCTTTGCATACAGGCCATGTTGCCGAAGGTGGCTGAGTACACACTTAACGTGCCTGCGATGTTCCTCTAAGGAGGGGTAGAAGATGAGGATGTCATCCAGATAGACCACTACGAATAGATCAAGGTAATCCCGGAAGACATCATTCACCAGATGTTGGAAGGTGGCCGGGACATTGCAGAGCCCAAAGGGCATGACCAAGTACTCAAAATGGCCAAACTGAGTCCGGAAGGCCGTCTTCCATTTATCCCCCTCCCATATGCGGATCAAGTTGTAAGCCGCGCGAAGGTCCACTTGGTGAACACAGCTGCAGAACGGAGTCATTGAAAAAGTTCCGGAACTAGGGGCAAAGGGTACCTGTTCTTGACTGTGATTTTGTTAAGGTTCCTATAGTCGATGCAGGGCCTGAGGGTATGGTCCATTTTTTCTACAAAAAAGATTCCAGCTCCTGCCGGAGACGTAGAGGATAAAACCCTTTTGCAGATTTTGTTCAAAGTAGGCTTTGAGAGGCGTCAGCTCCACTTCAGAGAGAGGAAATATTCTGCCGAAAGGGACTTTGGCCCCGGTAGCAGATCAATCGGGCAGTCGTATGACCTGTGTGGAGGAAGGGTATTCGCCCCTTCTTACTGAAGACGTCCTAGAAGTCGTGGTAAGCTTCAGGGACAGCAAGACAAGTTTGCTGATCAGGGTCAGGGTTGAGGCAGAGAACAGCTGGAGATGCCAGCTGGGGTGACTGCAGGCAGTGACTCAGACAATAGGGGGATAAGAATTTAATTTTTCCGGTGTTCCAGTCAATGTGTGGGCTGTGGATCCAGAGCCATGGGAGACCGAGGATGACTGAAAATAGAGGGGACGCAATAGCGTCTAATAGCAGGAATTCCATATGGCCTTCGGCCGTTCGAGCAGGCAGAGGAAAAGTCTCGTGAGTCACTGTATCGGACTATAATTGACCCATCGGCCAATCGGATGCAACTACAGGCCCCCGAGTTCAGGGTGGCTGGAACTTAAATACTCCCGCAGGAAAGCTGTAGGGAGAGGAAGAAAACAAGGTAAGACTTGAGATTTGGCAGAGATAACACGGGGCAGTTTCTCACCAGATGTCCTGAACCCCCACAGTAAAGGCAGAGATTGAGGGTCATGCGTCTCTGTCGTTCCTCTGGAGAGAGAGCGGGACTGAGGAGCCCAATTTGCATTGGCTCAGGGTGGTCTTGTGGCAAGGAGGAGGAGGTTGCTGCAGCTGGGCCTGGTCCCGGGTAACTGGGCACTTGGGGCAACATCCAAGCAGGGCGCAGGGATCCAGTGGCTCTCTCCGCTCTGCCTTCACGCAGGCGATGGTCGATCTGGATAGCCAAATTGAGCAGTGCATCCAGGGTGTAGGGAACCCCGACGCGTGCCAGCTCATCCTTGAGCGGCTTGGAGATCCTTAGCCTGAATTGGTAGCAGAGGGCACTATCTTTCCATACCGTGTCCTCTCTCCAGCGCCTGAATTCCGAAACATATTCTTCAGTTGTGCGATGGCCCTGTTGGAGGGCATGAAGTTCCACTTCTGCCCTGGCAGCCTGGTGGGGATCCTCGTATAACTGGGCCATGGCATGGAAGAACCGGTCCAGACTAGTGGTCTCCAGGGCTTTCTGCTCCAGCAGGCGGTGAGCCCAGGCTTGAGGCTCATCCAGGAGGAGAGAAATAACCAGGCCCACTTTGGTGGCTTCCAAGGAGAAAGTGCGGGGCTAAATCGCGAAATACAAGTCACAGGAGTTGCGAAACGCCCGGAACTTCCTGCGGCCCCCCGCAAACTGCTTGGGCATGAGCACCTTAGGCTCCGTGGGTAGAGTCACTATAGTGCGAAAGGCCGTTTGGCCGACACTGGCTGATGCTGGGGTAGCAAGGTCCCGGACTTGATTCTCCAAGCGTGTGTATCCCTCCTGCAGATTTTTCACAGCTTGGGTCAGGCCAGCTAGGTGAGCACACAGTTCCTCCATGGGAGAGGGCCCCGGCGCAGACTCAGACATGGCTGTCCGTTACTGTCACGTACCTGGTGATTGAATCTGGTTTATGTGGGGGCAATCTCTCTTGCGGCCCTGGTTCGAAAACCCCTGAGTGCAGACAGGGAGCTCTGGAGCACAGGGGGGCACGAGAGCTGGACTTAGTCTCTGGTGGTAGGTGAGGGTCCGCTGGAACTCGTGCAGGCAGAAGGATAGTGATGCAGGCTGGGTCGGTAACTGGCTGGCGGTGAAGTACAGATGGATCAGGGTGGGTAGTCGGGTACAAGCAGGGTCGGCAACCTGCGGGCAGCAAAGGTACAAGGAATCAGGCAGAAGAGTAGTCGTAGACAGGCCGGGGTCAGGGCAGGCAGATAGCAACAGAGTCCAAAGGAAGCCGGGGTCACAGGAACAGGAAGTCTCTCAGAAGCAAACGCTGGGGGTCACAGGTGCAGGAACGCTGTAGAATGGACAGCACTGGCTGCAGGGTGCTGTCCGCTTAAATGGCCGCTTTGGCGCCATTGCCGGCACGCAAACGCGCACAGACACACGAAAATGCGCACAGACACGGGCACACACTACGTGCGCCCGTGTACAGGCATGCCAGCGGCCATAGATGATTCCTTAGAGCTTCACAGCACTTTACTATAGAAAGCTGGTAGACGTGTTGGCCTCCCCTCTGATGGCCATGTATAATTCGGTTAAAAAAGGTCAGAACCTTTCCCCTGACCTCCTCACAACTAATATAGTGATGCTGTCAAAGCCGGCCCGGACCAGACCTCTTGGGCCAATTTCCGACCGATCTCCCTCATCAATATTGACATAAAAATTCTCACTAAAATCTTGGCCAACCGCTTGAACTCGTTCCTTCCTCGGCTAATTAAAAAAGACCAAGTCGGATTTGTGCCCCAGAGACAGGCAGGGGACGCTATCAGGAGAATTATACAATTACAACACTTGGCTCATAGCCGCTCCCTGGAAACAATGCTTTTGTCTCTGGATGTGAACAAAGCCTTTCACACACTGTCCTGGAACCACCTAATGTCTGTGCTCCGTCACTATGGCTTTGGTAGCTAGTTCCTTTTTAAGCTGGTTGTCGGCATTATACGACGCTCCTCAGGCTAAAATCAAATACTATGGTTTTGAATCCTCTACCTTCCCTATTCAGAGGGGCACCCGACAGGGTTGCCCTCTTTCGCCCCTTTTGTTTGTTTTGGCCATGGAACCTTTGGCGGAGGCAATTCGTTCACATCCAGACATAAAAGAGAATTGAAATAGTGGGCTCAGCTCATAAGATTTCATTATTCACAGATGATATACTATTGACTCTGAGGACTCCCAGAATCACGCTACCAAACTTATTCTCCCTCTTAGAAACCTTTGCGTCGGTCTCCGGCCTGCACGTCAATCCCACAAAGTCTAAAGAGATGTCGGTTAATCTTTCTTCTCAAGACTTGGCCTCCCAGAAAAAAAATTTCCATTCCAATGGTCCCATTCCCTTCCCTACCTGGGCATACGTCTTACCCCTAAATATGAAGAACTGTATCAAGCCAACTTCCCTCCTCTCTTTAGAAAACTTACAGATATGCTCTCCTCCTGGTCCCATTTTCCGTTATCCTGCTTTGGCAGGATCTCAGCACTTCATATGACCTACTTACCGAAATTGCTATACTTTTTTCGAGTTTTGCCTGTTCAGGTCCCATCACACATATTGAAAATCCATCAGCCTAAAATGTTGAAATTCATCTGGGGCTCCACCCGTCCCCGAATTAACAAACAGGTTTTATACGCTTGGAGGATTAATGGGGGATTCTCGGCCCCCAATCTTCAAGCCTACTACACGTCAGCGAACATAGCCCCATTATCTTGCCTTCCTGACACATATCAAATGCTGTTATGGGCCTATATAGCCTAAATAGATTCTCACCCCATTCCTGTTTCCTCCATACCTTGGCTTCCTCCTAAACACTGTCCGACTAATTTTGGGCCGTGCTTAACACATTCTCTTCGTCTGTGGGACTCGGTTAAATTTTTGGCGGGCCTAATATCACCTCATTTACCATTAATGCATCTTATGCATTGTCCGTTGTTCCCTCCTAGCTGCGACAACCCTAGGCAATTCTCGTGGTGGATGGAGAGTGGCTTCACCGATGTCCATTCTCTGTTGACCCCTACGAGAATATTAACTTTCGATGCTCTCAGATCTTCCCATGATATCCCTTTGCGGGAACACTAGTTATCTACAGATTAAACACTTCCTCCAACAGCTCATAAAAGCACGACCCACTCCATATACGCTGACCCCCTTTGAAAGCCTATGTAGGGCGAAGCCATACTCCCCGGGACTCATCTCACGGATATATGCAGTGATCATTTCTTCCAGGAAACCCCCAGTGAAACTGTATCATCTTCAATGGGAGAGGGACTTGGGAAGGCGATTGGATCCGGAGGATTGGCAGATCAGGACTACAGCCCTTACTAAGTGCTCTAGGAATGTTCTTATTATGGAAAATGCCTATACAGTATTCTACCGATGGTACTATACACCAGCTAGACTAGCCCACTTCATTCAAACCTATTTTTCCCTCTTGCTTCCGAGGTTGCTCCCAGGATGGGACCAAGGTCCACATATGGTGGATGTGTCCTAAGGTATGCAGGCTCTGGGTCAGGGTATATAACCTTCTCAGAAAAATGTTTCATTCCAATCTGAAGAAAGACCCCTACAAAGCCCTCCTCTGCAAACCCATCCCAGAGCTCTATCGCTCGGAGCGCCAACTGGCTCTGCACCTATTCAATGCAACCAAACTAACAATAGCAAAGGCATGGAAAACCCCAACGTTCAGCTTTGAAGCGGTTAAAAATCGTATGAATGATCTCATTATTAATGAGAAATTAACAGCCCTAGTCTCAGACACCCACAATAAATTTCTTACGATTTGGCAACCTTGGATAACATACACTCAACCTTCAAGGTTTAATGATACTCTCCTTTCAATTTAAGGGGCTCCTGGCACGGCCCCCCCGATGGACTCCCCTTTTTTCCTCCTTCCCTTCTCTTCCTTCTTTCCTCATCTCCCTTTTTTTTGGTTCTTACTTCCTGTTTAGACATTCCTCTCCCTCGGCCGCACCTGGTTTCCAGGAGGCGGCTCGGTGAGGATAGTATAAATAGTAATACTAATAAACAAACCAACATAATAGAACTACTTCCATCATCATCCTTTATGTGATTGTAAGAATATGTTTCAGCACGCTTCTGCGTGCACACCTGCATATATAAGTTTGAATACAGTTAATTATACACCCTCAATTACAGAATAAGGCATGAGGTATTGAACGTAATCAATTCTTACTGTTGATATCCTCTATTGAGCATGTGAAAGCTGTAATATGATTATTATATCCCACTACTGGGACCTTTCATATGTCTAGAATGATGTTACCATCGTACTGTTTTGCTATTTTGCTGAATTAATAAAATACTTTGTAAAAGAAAAGATATAATAAAATATTTACAAAGATTTGAGGGGTGTACTCACTATAGTGAGATACTGTGTATATATATATATATATATATATATATATATACATACACACACAGTGGGTACGGAAAGTATTCAGACCCCCTTAAAGTTTTCACTCTTTGTTATATTGCAGCCATTTGCTAAAATCATTTAAGTTCATTTATTTTCCTCATTAATGTACACACTGCACCCCATATTGACAGAAAAACACAGAATTGTTGACATTTTTGCAGATTTATTAAAAAAGAAAAACTGAAATATCACATGGTCCTAAGTATTCAGACCCTTTACTGTGACACTCATATATTTAACTCAGGTGCTGTCCATTTCTTCTGATCATCCTTGAGATGGTTCTACACCTTCATTTGAGTCCAGCTGTGTTTGATTATACTGATTGGACTTGATTAGGAAAGCCACACACCTGTATATATAAGACCTTACAGCTCACAGTGCATGTAAGAGCAAATGAGAATCATGAGGTCAAAGGAACTGCCTGAAGAGCTCAGAGACAGAATTGTGGCAAGGCACAGATCTGGCCAAGGTTACAAAAGAATTTCTGCTGCACTTAAGGTTCCTAAGCGCACAGTGTCCTCCATAATCCTTAAATGGAAGACGTTTGGGACGACCAGAACCCTTCCTAGAGGTGGCCGTCCAGCCAAACTAAGCTATCGGGGGAGAAGAGCCTTGGTGAGACAGGTAAAGAAGAACCCAAAGATCACTGTGGCTGAGCTCCAGAGATGCAGTCGGGAGATGGGAGAAAGTTGTAGAAAGTCAACCATCACTGCAGCCCTCCACGAGTCGGGGCTTTATGGCAGAGTGGCCCGACGGAAGCCTCTCCTCAGTGCCAGACACATGAAAGCACGCATGGAGTTTGCTAAAAAAAACACCTGAAGGACTCTAAGATGGTGAGAAATAAGATTCTCTGGTCTGATGAGACCAAGATAGAACTTTTTGGCCTTAATTCTAAGCGGTATGTGTGGGGAAAACGAGACACTGCTCATCACCTGTCCAATACAGTCCCAACAGTGAAGCATGGTGGTGGCAGCATCATGCTGTGGGGTGTTTTTCAGCTGCAGGGACAGGACGACTGGTTGCAATCAAGGGAAAGATGAATGCGGCCAAGTACAGGGATATCCTGGATGAAAACCTTCTCCAGAGTGCTCAGGACCTCAGACTGGGCCGAAGGTTTACCTTCCAACAAGACAATGACCCTAAGCACACAGCTAAAATAACGAAGGAGTGGCTTCACAACAACTCCATGACTTTTCTTGAATGGCCCAGCCAGAGCCCTGACTTAAACCCAATTGAGCATCTCTGGAGAGACCTAAAAATGGCTGTCTACCAACGTTCATCATCCAACCTGACAGGACTGGAGAGGATCTGCAAGGAGGAATGGCAGAGGATCCCCAAATCCAGGTGTGAAAAACTTGTTGCATCTTTCCCAAAAAGACTCATGGCTGTATTAGATCAAAAGGGTGCTTCTACTAAATACCGAGCAAAGGGTCTGAATACTTAGGACCCCCATGTGATATTTCAGTTTTTCTTTTTTAATAAATCTGCAAAAATGTCAACAATTCTGTGTTTTTCTGTCAATATAAGGGGCAGTGTGTACATTAATGAGGGAAAAAAATGACCTTAAATGTTTTTAGCAAATGGCTGCAATATAACAAAGAGTGAAAAATTTAAGGGGGTGAGGTTGACTTGCACTATGAGAGACAAGTTTGTTTTGTTTTAGCGCAGTATAAGTTTGGCATTAGCCTGAATGTATTAAATTGGTCATAAGGGACTTATAATACAACAGCCCATTGGTTGGGTGGGATTGTATTGGTCACACTTGTACTCAAGTTTGTAATTGTTTTGAGAGTAAGAATTGTTGAGAAGGGGTATGACAAAAGCACGGAAAGGGTGGAGTAACTTTTTCCACGTCCGCTGAGCTGTAGGCTTGAATTTTCTGAGCCCAAGACATAATTTACTCCACTTTCTGTAATAGAGAACAGGTTGTGATTCCCCAGGCTGTCTTAACGTAGGAGACTACCATAGTGTTGACTAACCTAAGAGCACTGATGCCCCCTTCATTAAATGGGGAAAGGCCTGAAATCTGCTTCCTGGCTCCAACTGCTGGAGAAATCCCTTCCAGAAAAGCTGCCTTCTCCAGCTTCCACTTGATCCTTGGATCCTTAGACACTGTAGTGCCAATCATTTTAGACACTGAAAGGCGCGCAGTAGAAGTTTGGGATTAGCCTGAATGTATTAAATTGGTCATATGGGACTTATAATACAACAGCCCATTGGTTGGGTGGGATTGTATTGGTCACACTTGTACTCAAGTTTGTAATTGTTTTGAGAGTTAGAATTGTTGAGAAGGGGTACGACAAAAGTATGGAATGGGTGGAGTAACAGAAAATTTGCTATCAAATACTTACCGTAATTTTCCTTTCCTGATAGAATCCATGGCAGCATACATGTGGTTAACTCCGCCTCCACTACTCCCCTATAGGACCCCTCTGCCATAAATTTTTGCTCCAAGCCAGTGGCTGTGTTCCGTAACTAGCCTACTCCAGGCATTTGGTAGGGAACTCCTGCTGCCATGGTGTCTATCAGGAAAGGAAAATTACGGTAAGTATTTGATGGGAAATTTTCCATTTTCCTGACAGACTCCATGGCAGCAAACGTGTGGTAAATAACTCGCCGTACACACCCGGGTGGACAAAATGTTGAGCAAAGAAAGTTTAATTAACAACGTCAACCAACAGTACTTGTAAACCAAAATTAACTGAAGATAGGGCAGCTGGTTCAACACAGTAATGGGACATAAACGTGTTGATAGAAGACCAGGAAGCCGCCCTGCAAATTACTACCGGAGCTACATGACACAAAGCTACCCAAGATGTAGACCCACTCCTGGTCGGGTGAGCAGACACTATTTCCAAAGGAGCCAAGCCTGTTGGATGACCTAGGCAATCTGTGTTTGATGTGATGTAAAGACAACACAAGCCATTACTGTACAGAAGCCATGTTCATTGAATAATTACCAGCAGGAACAGGAAACACAAAATAAGTCCAACAAAGATGCACCATATAGTTGAATTTAAAGAAACAAAACATCCATAACAATCCATGCCGCAATCGCCCTAGATGAAGCACGTTCCTCTGTCCTTCCTGGCAAAAGAATGAACAGGCGTTCTGAAGCCTAAAGGAAGCTGTAGCTTGTATATATGACTTTACAATATCTGAGGGATTCCTAAAATTGAAGGCACTGCTGGAAAACAAATCAGGATTCCCTGTTTACTAGAAATGTGCTTTAACCAGCTAAGCCACAGTGCACCTTCTCCCACACAATTTAGAACTCTAAGGTTGGCACAACAATTTCTTGGCTCCCACAAAGACTGATGCACCCCTTGGGAATTGAGTCAAGCATAGGTAACGGCACCGCTCGACTGGAAAGAGCGTAAAAAAGTTCTCCATGACCAGTAAACCAGGCTCTGAGGCTTTCTATGCCAACGTGATAGCCAGGAAAAGGCAAACTTGACAGAGAGGCCTCTAACGGAGACAGCCCTAGAATACTCTGCTCCAATTCCCAAGGGGGAGTTGAGAACAAGAGGGAGACTGAAAAACCTGTGAAGGCCGATAAAGCTGACACTTGAACTCTGAGGGAGCTGACCGATAGAGCCAGAACTAAATCCGATGGGAGGAAGCCTAGAATATTTAGAACTGCTAGATCACTACTGCTAGATCCGTCAGCAGCAGACAGGTATTGAACAACTTCAACCAGATTCTCTCGTCAACTTTGTCTGTCTTCATTCTTCTAGTATTCAAGACAGCGGAGAGGAATCTGGAAGAGCAGCTGAGGACCTCCAATCTCGAGAACCAGACCATTAAAGGCAACCATGCTAGACATGGTTGTAGAATTGTACTCAGTGACAGAAGGCCTGGCCTGAGGAGAAGGTGCACTGGGGTTCGGGAAGCTGAACTGTGCTAGCAAGGGGAACCATCACCTAATTGGCTGATAAGGCATCACTACAACTAACACCACAACCTCTGTTCAGAGTCTTCGTAGAAAACCCGAGGCTGACCAGAACTGGAAGACATGCATAGGTCCTACTACATTTCCAATGATCCTTCAAGGCATCTGCACCTGAAAACCTCCATATGTAGAGACCATTCGTTGTGGACTCTGGATAGAAAATCCGTTAGAACATTTTGGACTCTGGGAACATACCCCACTGAGCTGTAGGCTCGATTCTTCTGAGCCCAAGACATAATTAACTCCGCTTTCTGTAATAGAGAACAGGCTGTCTTAACTTAGGAGACTGCCTTAGTGTTGACTAACCAAAGAGCACTGATGCTCCCTTCGTTAAATGGTGAAAGGCCTGAAATCTGCTTTCTGGCTCCCACTGCTAGAGAAATCCCTTCCAGAAAGGCCACCTTCTCCAGCTTCCACTTGATCCTCGGATCCGTAGACACCATAGTGCCAATCATCTTAGACACTGAAAGGCGCGCAGGTGGGAAGAAGACAGGGCAGAAGTATTCAGATCCAGAGCCAAGGCAATGATCTCCAAGATTATACAGGGTGGGCCATTTATATGGATACACCTTAATAAAATGGGAATGGTTGGTGATATTAACTTCCTGTTTGTGGCACATTAGTATATGTGAGGGGGGAAACTTTTCAAGATGGGTGGTGACCATGGCGGCCATTTTGAAGTCGGCCATTTTGAATCCAACTTTTGTTTTTTCAATAGGAAGAGGGTCATGTGACACATCAAACTTATTGGGAATTTCACAAGAAAAACAATGGTGTGCTTGGTTTTAACGTAACTTTATTCTTTCATGAGTTATTTACAAGTTTCTGACCACTTATAAAATGTGTTCAATGTGCTGCCCATTGTGTTGGATTGTCAATGCAACCCTCTTCTCCCTCTGCTAGCACAGGCTTCCAGTATCCGTAGTTTCAGGTGCTGCACATCTCGTATCTTCACAGCATATAATTTTTTATGGTTTTTATGGTCAGTAAAAACCAATACCAGGTGAGCTGCTCCTTCCAGGAGGTACCGCCATTCCTCCAAAGCCGACTTGATGGCCAGCAATTCCCTATCACCGACATAATAGTTCCAGCAAGATGGTGCACCACCACATTATAGGTGTCAGGTCCGAGCATTCCTAGATGAACAGTTTCCTGGAAAGTGGATTGGTCGTCGTAGGCCAGTTGAATGGCCCCCAAGGTCTCCCGATCTGACCCCCTTAGACTTTTATCTTTGGGGTCATCTGAAGGCAATTGTCTATGCTGTGAAGATACGAGATGTGCAGCACCTGAAACTACAGATACTGGAAGCCTGTTCTAGCATTTCTCCTGCGGTGTTGCTATCAGTGTGTGAAGAGTGGGAGAAGAG
>BLSH010412319.1:189542-199620 GCA_018402905.1 Glandirana rugosa
GACACAAACTATCTCTACCTCCGACCCGCTCTAACGGCACACACGGGATAACATCTCCCCTCAGACACCCTGATGTTAGAGGTCGTACAGATACCTCCTCTTTTGTACATATAGTTAGGGTGAACGTCACATCCACTCTAGTGCACACAGACCTACCGGCCTCCTCCTCGAGCCTTGTGGGACTATATATAGGGGGTAAGAGGACAGGGAGAGAAGACATGAGGGGGGGGGTTAATAGAGGGAGGGAGGGGGAGAGAGGACGGAGGGAGAGAAGAGAAAGGGAGGGATGATGGAAATAATGGGGGGAGGGGTGAGATAAGAGGGTTAGAGGGCAGAGGGAGGGGGTGATGTAATTGGGATAAGTGGGCAGTGTTCTACCACTGTAAGGTTTCAGATATATATCAGGGTGTTCCGAGCTCCTCCTCCGGCCATCCAGACACACGTGATCTCACCTACACTGCAAGTGGGATTGATATACATGTTTTCTCCTCCATAGACATGCTGGAGATTGTAGTCCCACAGACTCCCCTCTACAATAGGGCACACACGGCAATCTCGCCCAGCCTCCATCTCTATCAAACACAGCCCTCTAATCACCGTGCGGAGGCAGTTCTTCTTCCAGGGCTCCCGAGTCCCGCTGCACCCCTCCACAGGTCGGTTCTCTGTATCAGCACTTCATGTGATGTGTCGGGCAGAGATCAGATGACTCCGCCTGACAGGAGACTTTGACAGAAAACTGGGCAACCCGCTGCAGCGGGGAACAATTGCAGGGAGTCGGGACCATGCCCTGTATCTGTGACCCTCCAGCAGCTGAAAGCCAGCGGGGAATTGTGGGGGGGTGGGGTGTTAGGGCATGGTTCCTGTAATTGTTCCCCGCTGCACCAATCCCCCTCACTGTTCAGAGCAGACAGTGCTGTCGGTGTCCCAACTCCCGCGGCTGGCCGGGCCATCGGACCCAGGGACATCGCGGGTCTACCAGCTGCCCACGCTATGCCAGTGTTCCCCTTCCTCCTGTAGGCAAATTAGGGGATCACAAGGCCCCTGTGAGCGCGAGGCCTTAGGCAATCGCCTAATTAAAGAGCCGCCTCTGGCTGGATGGTTTCAATCTTGGTAGTTAAGGTGGTCTGGCAGGAGGCTATGGCCTGCATCAGGGCCTTAAAGTTGTCCTGTGCTTGGGAGAGAGTCACCGGAGTTGCCTCGTCTGTCTGCAACGCCATATTAGAGCGCTTAGCGGGCCCTGTCCTCGCGCCCTTACTCTTAGCGCTGGCAGGTGTCGGAGAGCCTCGATGCAGCGGTGCCGTGTATTTCTTTTTGGGCATATCCGATCGGGAAGCCCCCGGGAGTATTTCTGTCTAGGTAAGAGCTCCCCCCCCCCCCGCAGGGTACAGGATTAAGGCAGGCAGGTACACGGAGCTCCCAGATGAAGCGTCTGCTCCGGTCGCCATCTTGGACATGCCCCCCCAAAGATACACCTTAGTGCATGTAAACATGTATAATGTAACTTTGATACTAGCAATAAATCTGCAGTAAACCTTTAATATGATCCTATGATGGCGTGACCCAAGGTTGGGAGGGATGTGCAAGCCAAGGAAAGGGCGTAATTCAAGGCTTAGACCACCCACCCACCCCAACTGGGGCGCGCCCCTCCAGTGCCCCAAAGCCCCGAATCAGCCTGCAGATGACCCCCAACCCTTCGTCCGGGGCTGGGTGGCCCTTGACCCGAGAATCCTTGGCTCACCCCCACCTTAGGGGATTTGCATGTTGGAAGATATATAGTATTTGGGTATGTCACTCATGGTGATCGGTATTTCTATCTGTGGAAATAAGGGGGGGGGGGATGAGGGGAGAGAGAAAGAGAGAGGGGAAGGGAAGAGAAAGAAAAAAAAAGAGATTTGGGCGGAGGGGTGGAATAGAAAGAGACGACCTCCAATGTGTTATCAGCAGGGAAGCGAGAAAAGAGCAAAAGGAGGCCCTGCCTCTCCCATTCCCCAGCCCCATCCTCTGTAGAGGGAGTTCACCTTTAAACTCTCAGTTATGTGGCCAATTGTGAGACAGCTCTCCTATTAATGAACTCTAGCCAACAAGCCCACGTTTTATAAAATTTTCCGGGGGAATCTCTGGCTTGGTGCACCAGGTCTTCCAATTCAGCAATTTTTTGCACTTTTTTGATCCGTTCCTCCACCGTAGGGGGTTTTGTATCCCTCCAGTGAAGGGGGATGCAGTTTGGCTGCATTGACTAAATGTAAAGCCAACGATTTGTGGTACTGTTTTTGTGATATTGAGGTGTGATGTAAAAGATATTGGGCCGGGGAGAAGTCCAATGAGAAGGTCGTAATTTCGGCTATAAGGTCATGAATTTCCTTCCAAAAAGGCTGGATCATCCGACACGTCCACCAGATATGAAGGAGCGCGCCCTCCTCCTCATCGCAACGGCAGCAGTTTTTGGAGACTGACTGGTAAAATTTATGCAGGCTATCAGGTGTTCGATACCATTTAGAATAAATTTTGAATCCGTTTTCCTGGGCTGAGACGTTGATGGAGCGCTTATGTATGTGGGTAAATATGTGCTCCCACTCAAGAGTGGACAGATCTAAGGACAGTTCTCTCTCCCGTTGACGGATAGTGCTGTTCTGTTTGGGATCTAGTTTCATGAATGTGTTGGCATAAATTTCGGAGATCAGGTGTCTCTGAGGTTCTGATCTGCTACAGATGGCCTCAAAACGCGGTGAGCGGGCTGTGCCACTCCGACTGCGGTTTTGTGGTCAGGAGATAATGCCTAATTTGCATGTACCCAAGCCAGGAAAGTTTATTTGTTGGTATTTTGGCTGCCAAAGCCAAAGATCTGTCCCCACCTCTCGAATCAGTGAATGTACTCGGAGGGAAGTCTGCGTTGTGTATGAGAGGGGTAAGGGGGCCAGGAAAGGAAGAGAGCCGCAACCTCTTGTTCGCAGCTTGAAAAATGGATAACGTGGGACCGATCAGAGGATGATCCTGAACTTGGCTTGGGTAATTGTTAGGTCTGAGCCAGGGGAGGCATCTCAGAGGTATTTCTGAGAATGCCCCCTCTAGTGAGACCCAAGCTTTGGACTGCATGTGGACGTGCCAGTCTACGATCCTAGTAAGGTTACATGCCCAATAGTATTTTTGAGCATCCGGTAATCCAATCCCCCCTTAAGTTTAGGTAAAATTAGTTTGTCGTAGCTCAACCTGGCGGTCTTGGAATTCCAGATAAAGTCTGCGCATATGCGCCGGTATGTAGAGAAAAATGGTTGTGGTAGTTTGATTGGGACTGTTTGAAGCAGATACAGGAGTCTGGGAAGGACATTCATTATAATTATAGCAGCCCTGCCAAACCAGGAGAATGATGTTGTGGACCACTTTTGAAGGTCTTGCTGCAATGTGCGGAGTAGAGGTAGGAAGTTGTAATCATAGAGGTTACAAGTGCTTTTTTTAACCACTACTATTCCTTTATATTAGCTTTTTAAATGTACAAAAAGGTTAAGCATTGTAAAACACTTTTTGATAGATACATAGTGCATTTTATATATAGGTATATGCATCAGACCCAAATGAGGGACAAATGAAGAGCAATGAGGGACAGAGGGACATTGTTCCAAATCAGGGACAGTCCCTCCAAATCAGGGAGAGTTGGGAGCTATGTGTCAAGTCATCTGTGTCCAGTCTTGCCAAAAAGAGTTAATCCAGCTCTGAGCATTCCTCTTGTCTTTTTTTAGTAAGATAAAAAAAGACACAGATGAGTTTGTGTCACCACATCCACCACTGCTGTGACTGACATTGGATGTCTTTATCTCCTGCATGGTGAGAGTGTGTACTATTGCAGTTTCACATCCCCCCTAATTTCTTCTCCAGCACTCCCAGGATTGGCTGCTCCACACCTCATTATTGGGCATTCTGAAGTCATGTGGTGCCTTTCCTGAGTTTTGACTGGATGTTACTCAAAACTCAGGAATAGGAGAGTATGAAAGTGTAGAGGTGAGTGGGGAGTATTGTGACATCAAGACTCTGCCCACCGAGCTCCGGCAAAGAGACCCACCCACTTATTCCAGAGTTTTGCAAGGCTGCTACTGCTGAAGGGTGTGACATTTGCAAGGTAGGGATACATGCAGGAGGCTTACATGTATATATACATCAAGTGAAGGGGTGTGGTTCACCACTTCATATTTTCTTTTATTTCTTTCTATTTTCTCTTCTTTTATTGTACTCATTTATACAAATTTTGTTGAATAAGAAAGGGGTTTCATTATTACTAAGGCTATCCTGTTACTTAAAAATAACGAATGATAACAGGATATAGAACTGTGTCCGGACAAAGGTTTTTCCTATCATCCAGGAAACCATTGTATTGTAAACGAATGGTTCACAAACCATATGAAAGTATGTATATTGTTGATGCTCTAGGTCAGGGGTGCCCAAACTCTGGTCCGCGGGTCACATGTGGCCCGCCACCTCCTGCTCTTGGATGGTGGGTCGGCAAACCCAGATCGTGGGTTCTCGACCGGCCATCCCCGAACATCAACATGAAAAACGGAGCCAGCGCTAGAGGGAGCAGAGCCGATGTTTCCTGTATAGCGCCAGCTCCTCTCACGGGCAGAGTGATACCAAATGTATTCCACCTCTGACAGTTCCCAGCATGATACAAGAAGCATCGGCTCTGTTCTCTACTGCAGCCGCATGCTTCTTGTCACACTAATGCTCGGGCATGGCAGGTCGGGAACCCGCGATCTGGGACAACAGCCACCAGGGATACCCCCAGCAGTACCAGCCAGCAGCCCCAGCCAGCAGTATCCACCAGCTGTACTAGCCGGCAGTACCCACCAGCAGTACCAGTCAGCAGTACCCGCCAGCCATACCCGCCGCAGCACCCAGCGATGCCTGCAGGAATCCTGAGGAAGGAGTGAAGATTGAGGTCAGTTGAGGTGAAGGTAAATCCCAGTGCATCAGTGTGAAAGCAGCCTTAGGCCTCTTTCATGCGATCGGCCCGATCGGGCCCGCCTGTCCGTTTTTCGTGCAAACCCAAATGGACTCTCCATTCACCTCTATAGAGCGGCAGAGGTAGATGGATTTGTATCCTTTTACACCCGCCTATCTCCAATCCAATCCACTTAAAAAACCGAAGGGGATTTGTCCCCCTCTGCCTGGGCAGATCGCAGGGCCCATAGAGTAGAGCGGGCTGTGTCCGTGTCTGCTTTGCGTATGCAGAATGGACACAGACCTGTCATCCGCCAGCTCCGCTCATTGTGGCCCGAGATCGGTTACCAAGTCGCTAAAGTGGCCCTTGTTCCTCAAAAGGTTGGGCACCCCTGCTTTAGGTACTGATTTCTTGTAACCTATGTCTCTCAGGTCCTCTATGGTTTTGCATCTGAATTTCCTCAGACTCCAGAAGTTACCCAATACCTCCTCTGTACAACAATCCTTTGACCTCCTCCTGTACTGTATAGTGCTGTTGAAAATACTAATACAATGTTACCTATAAAAGTACGTATGTTACGCTTTGTATGTGAACCTTTGTTTCTAATAACAAAAGCAATAAAATTATTGGAAAAGAAAATCTGATGGACGAGTGTGACAAGATGTCATGGTCTAGCCTGTAAATTTCTGTTTGTAAAATTCTTACCTCCTTGCTGCAGTGGTTCTGCCAGATCTGAAATTCTATTCACATGTGCTGCTGGCTCCTCTGTTCACCTATGTGTGTTGCCTGCTCTACTGTGGATTTATATCCTTTTCTCTTCTATCGCTTCCTGGGTTGCTTCCCAATCTACTTTGATATATATATATATATATATATATATATATATATACACATGCTCAGTGCAGCCTGGGTTGCCCTCAATAACCATGCTAATACCAGCACTGGTAAGTCTCCCCTTTTCATGGTGTATGGTAATCATCCTTCTGTACCATTTCCCATTCCCATCTCTGCTGTGGTGCCAGAGGCTGCAGAGACTCAATGGTCTTTCAGTTCTATCTGGGCAGATGTTTCAAAGAACTTACATCTGGCAGCTTCCAAGTACAAAGTAGCTGCAGAACGTCATCGCCGTTTTTACCTGGCAACAAGATTTGGCTCTCTACTAAGAATATTGATCTCTAAGTACCCTCAATCAAATTTGCTCCTCGTTTCATTGGTCCCTTTACTATCTTTCGCCAGGTTAATCCTTTCCCTTTCAAACTCCGTCTCCCTTCACATTTAAGGATCCCTTTACTATCTTTCGCCAGGTTAATCCTTTCCCTTTCAAACTCCGTCTCCCTTCACATTTAAGGATCCCTAAAGTCTTCCATGTTTCTCTCCTGAGGCCATACATCATGAACAGGTTTTCCTGTCCTCCAGCGATCAATACCATGGATCAGTATGAAGCCAAGCAAATCTTGGATTCTAGTCCAGGGAGAGGCTTTTATATCTCATTGACTGGAAGGGACATGGTCCAGAAGATGTTGGATTCCTTCTAATGATGTTTCTGCTCCCCGTTTGGTGAAACTCTTTCATCAGAAGTTTCCTCTCAAGCCTGGACCTAAACAGATGGGGAGGGTACTGTCCAATGTAGCCTGAAGATCTGTTTGTGAAATTCTTACCTCCTTGCTGCAGTGGTTCTGCTAGATCTGTAATTCCATTCACATTTGCTGCTGGCTTCACTGTTCACCTACGTCCATCGCCTGCACTATTAGGGATTTATATTATTTTCTCTTCTATCACTTCCTGGGTCACCTCCCAGTCTATTCCCCTATATATAGACATGTTCAGTGCAGCCTGGGTTAACTTAGCAACTTCCTGGTTCTCAGAGCTCCTGTTTGCTTAGTGTTTTATGTATTTAGTGTCTGACTTCCTGTGTACTGACCCCGGCTTTGTCTTCCATCCATGCTTGTCTGCTGCCTGCCCTGACCTCAACTCGTATCCTGGATTTTTTAAATGTACTTTAGCAGTGACCAAGGCGGTTCTCCCCACCGAAACGTGTCTGCTTTCTGTACACCCTGCACTGCAAACCTCAATAAAATTTCAGCAAAGATGTAGGAGTGCCGCCTTTCTATATACATGTGAGTCCATGGCGGAGACGACGCCTAGGCTAGAGCACCTGTATATTGGATTCTAGGTTTGTCCAGGGAACATTGGATTCAGCATCACACCGTAGAGCACTGCACACCTGTGAACTGTTATCCGGGATCCTCTTCTGTCTCCTGCCATCTGTACTCCACCTACATGTGTGGTCTCCGTATCGTCAGCTGGGCATACTTGGGGGCCGCAACCTGGTCCCAGTTTGCTGCAAGTACATCCCCAACATCAGGGGTCCTGGTGAAGAAGCAGGCTGGAGCTTAGACTCAGGGGGACCCCTGGTTGGAGTTCTACAAGGGCTCAGCCCCACTGTAACCTGACACAAGCATTCATGCTACTGTGACAAATTCTAGCCATATTTTATTTAACACAGTCATTTCCTATGTTTGCCAGTGTCATCTAGTGGCTATAATGTGGTATTTTTACCAAAATACCTCAATGAGGAAAAATAGCACAATACTGCTTTATGGTTTCTAAATTGAGCTGATAATCATAGGAATTCACTGTATTACATAAAATAAGGCCAAAATTCTTCATGGCTGGACGAATGCTTGACACATTTGTTCAACTAATTTTATAAAAATAGCCCTCTAAGTTTGTGAAAGCTTACACCACAAAATTTACACAGCCAACGGAAAGTAATGATTCCATTTTTATTTTTCTACTGCTATCAATGGCCAACACGGTACAACACAGTACAGATCCTCACTTACAAAGTGCATGACATTTTAGTACTCATCAGCCAAGAAGTCATTAAAATCACATTCCTAGTGGTGCAGCCGCTGACTCCACCATAGCAGTCAGCAGTGACCGAGATACCCCAAAAGGATCCCATAGGGATGGGTCACTATAGTAATAAATAATATGAGCAAGCCACCATACCCATAACGAAATAATAAAAGATAAACAACTATTACTGTTTTCAAAAAACATTTTTAAAGCAAATGGAGATGGTAAAAATATGCAAATTCAAAAACAAAAAAAAAAAGAGACACAGGGGTTGATTTACTAAAGCTGGAAAGTGCAAAAACTGGTGCAGCTGTGCATGCTAGCCAATCAGCTTCTAACCTCAGCTTGTTCAATCAAGCTTTGACAATGAAACCTTGAAGCTGATTGGTTTCTGTGTGGAGTTGCACCAAATTTTGCACTTTCAAGCTTTAGTAAATCAACCCTACAATGTGCAAAAATTAGGAGCAAACCCATTAAATCAAATGTATTAAATACACTTATGTCCCTGCAGCCAATAGGAGTGGGGAAATAAAAATACAAATAAATAAAATTGTAAAAAACGTGAGAAAAAAAAAAACATTCGCAAACCAAATACCTCTCAATATATACATCCTAATCTACATTTACTTCTATGTATGTGCAAAGATGCCAGGACTCCTCACATGAGTAAAAAATGCTTCCAGACCCCCAAAAAAGAGGGATGTGGAACTGTTCTTGCTGCCTCCTTATATACTGGTCTTGACTGGTAATGGAGGAATGCCATGCCCAGCCCCCCTCCCCACCCCATTGGGGGCAGCATTATATCCTCCTTACCGGTCATATCATATCCTCCCTTACCCGGGTCAAATACTGTATAGTCATATTAACACCATGCCCTATATGAAACAAAACTGGAGGATCCCCGATGAGCCAGGGCGCACTGCACACCTATACAAAGTGTGCCGTGGTGGCCTATCAACAATGCCTAATGTGCTGTGGTGACGACACACGCTGGCCTGGTCCTAGCACCCAACCAGCCTTTTACCCACTAATGGCATGAGAATCGCCAAGGAGAAAAAAAGTTGCATTAAGGGTTAAGCCATAAGGAGAGAGGGCCGCCACATCACGCCATCCGAAGCACTCTAGAAATGGGTGGGCCAGGCTGGGACAGGGAGACAAGGAGGCAATATGATTTAGAACCTCGGTTTCTTCAAGTAATAACACTAAGTCCATCAGGGCTTTGGAGTCACTGACTGAATATTGGGACCATCCATTTCCAAATCCATTTCATTTTTAGGCCTATTCTTAGCATGCAAATGAGTAAGTCCTTAATGATTTAGAAACATCAGCATTTTTTGTTGGACAAGTGCTTAGCCCCCAAAGAAAAAGCTACAAACACATCCTGGTGCAATTCCTTGACATAAGGTTCTATACCCTTTCCTAATTTGTGTGTGCAGTACCCTCTTAGGTAGGTTCCTAGGATGATATATAAATGTAGTTCTTTTTGATCTCCCCTGTAATCACTGGAGATGCTATTGATTTCTTTGGGCTGTTCTAGATCTTATAGGCTTCAGGTTTGATTGCTTCCCCCTGCATTCCGGCTTCCACAAAATAAAGGACTGGGGAAGTCAAATGGGCAGCTTTAACATTTATTGTGTGGCAGACAAACCCTAATGAGGGTGCCCAGTAGGTGGTTGGGGGGAACATAAACAGCCCCAGGTCTAGAAATGCTGTGTTCATGTCCTGCTGGAGAGATTCCCAGCTTCAGTGGCTACTGCCCCTTTGAGGAAGTTTGGCTGGAGTCTGCTGATGTTCATCGAGGTCCCAGGCCTTTTCCTAATTACCTTTGGAGCAAACTAAGCAGTTTCACCAAAGGGAGAACTCACTGAAGAGTGCATGGTGAAAGTAGGAAGGTGTGGTGGCCCTGGGACATTGTACTGACTGAAGCTCTGGATCCCTTGATTTGACTCCAATTGCTTTCAGAAAACAGCCCCCCCCCCCCAGTTCCCACTGAGCTGGGACCTTGATGAACTCCTGCAAACTTCATCTACGTGCCCAGAGGGGCAGCAGCCCTTAAGGCAGGGATCTTTTTTTCCTGGACAAGAACCCTGCTGCTCCAGTGTCCAAGGTACTATGTATGCCCCCTAAGACACCTACAGGGCATTGACTGAGCCAAAGTAAATATTCAAGGCAAGGGTCTGCTTCTTCCAACCCTCTACATTCATGAATTCACTAGAAGGCAGGGAGAAGCCTGCAGCCAGTGAGACCCAGAACAACCAAAAATAATCACAAACCCCTCCAATGATT
>BLSH010412319.1:211768-225897 GCA_018402905.1 Glandirana rugosa
GGAATGTAACGACCAGTCCTCATACCTCGTATCTCGGGGATAAGGGGCTCTATGCTCCATACTCCTGACCAGCAATGTAAGGGACTCTATGCTCCATACTCCTGACCAGCAATGTGAGGGGCTCTATGCTCCATACTCCTGACCAGCAATGTAAGGGGCTCTATGCTCCATACTCCTGACCAGTAATGTAAGGGGCTCTATGCTCCATACTCCTGACCAGCAATGTAAGGGGCTCTATGCTCCATACTCCTGACCAGCAATGTAAGGGGCTCTATGCTCCATACTCCTGACCCCTGCACTCCATCATTGTGTTGGCTGCATAGTGTAATGATTGCCCATTGGCTGCCTGTGTAGTGTAATAATCTCCCTTTGTAGGCCATGTATGGTCAGGATGGTCATTGTCTTGTCTATTTATTGCCAGTGCTGTTTGTTTAGAGCAGTGGTTCTCATCCTGCCTAGGGCCACGACCCCTTGATAAAATTTCCCAAGTTATGGGGACCCCTAACAGTAATATTATTATCATTACTCCTTCACTGTATTGTAATTTTGCGACTGTCACACAAATAAAGCTTTCTTTTAGGGGTATTTGAACACCACTGGGTTTTCTTTTGTTTTTATATTAAATAAAAAAAGACAACATTTTGAAAAACATTTTTTTTTACTTTCCCGCTGTGTACAATGACAGGGGAGTAGGCGGGCGGGAGAATGCGTCTGAAACCCTGGAACAAGCAGTAACATATGGCTACATCTGCAGTAGTGGCAACAGTGTCATTGTTAATTAACCCCTTCAAGCAGCAGCATGAACGGGTTAATCAACATTGACACTGATGCCACTAATGCAGCACAAAGGGGGTTAATTAACTGCCACAGGTCATTAATGCATTAGTGGCAGTACACTAACCCCCTTCCTGCTGCATATTACAAATACCATTTGTGATTAATTAACCTATCCTCAGCCCCCCATTGAAAGTTTTGAAACTTTGCAGATGGCACTATGCTTACTTGTGGAAACTGCGATGCACTCCTTGGTTCTCTCCTCCTTCAGTTCACAGCTCCGGCAGACTGCTCCACTCCCATCCAGCCTCTTGCTGGCGTCACGCCATTCGGGACTAGGAAGCGCCTGTCCGACGGAGATTAGTCCATCTGACAGAGAGGTGAAGGGTAGGGCTGGTCACAGGCTTGTGCAGGGGCGAAGTCGGCACATGCTGCAGCCATTAGCTCTGTAGCGCGGGCGATGTGTAGAGACAGTGTACATGTCCAGGCCAGTTTAAGCAGCAAAATTCCAGCAATTTTCCTGTGCCCCCCTCTCCTCCAGTAAATGGTGCCACCCAATGCATTCGCTACTTCCTTGTACCGGCCCTGCTCGCTGGCCGAGACAGACCCGACATTACTGTACATACAGAGTCGGGTCTGTCCGAATTGCAACAGCGTTCGCGACCCCCTGGAAATCGGCAATCGACCCATGGGTTGAGAACCTCTGGTTTAGAGGAACAAATTACTAGGATTTAACTCCAAAATGAAGAGAATGTTCCGACCCTGAAGGGGTTAATCTAGGTTTGCACACTATATATGTGTGTATCATCATCTGCTGGAGATAAAAGACCTCACAGTGACTATGGAGGAAGAGGACGGACATGACGGGGGGGGGGGGGTTACTGGGTGTAAATAGAAAAAAGGATCTTATTACCTCCTCTGCTGCCACTTCCAGCAATGTCTCCTCTCTACTTCCTCCCCACTCACCTCTCACCCGGAATTTCCTATTTATGCCTGACATCACTTCCTGTCTGTCTTCCATAGAGACTTCCTGTCTGGGTAGAAGTGAGATCACCACCTTGTGGAGCTCAGAGGAACTGCAGTCCTGAGAAAGGTCTGGTAGTGTGAACACGGCCTTGTGCTGTGTGTGGATGTACTGTATATCTTTATAGATGGGTCATTTCCACTCCCACCAAGGGGGATAGAAATATATGACTGCCTAGTCCAGCCTTTCTCAGCCAGGGTTCCTCCACAGGTTTCTAGGGGTTCTGTCTCTCAGTAACAATTGATATTGTTATTATACATGATGTATAAGGCGCCAACAGTTTGCACAGCACTTTATAATATAAAGGAGATAACACAGCAACAATACAATTCAATAGAAGAGGGTTAGGAAGGCCCTGCTCCTGGGAGCTTACAATCTAATAGACATCAATGATCTGTAAAGGGGCAGTCTTCCCACTGCATAGTTGCCAACAGTCCTGAATTTGCCGGGACATTCACGGGATTCGGACCCCAGTTCCGGTCTGTCCGTTTCCCGGGGTAAAATCCCACTTAATTCAATTTGTCCCGGGCAGCGGCGGACTGGACTGGAGTGTCTGATCCACCATAGCAAAGCTGCACCGCTTAGCCATAATTTTGTGTCATCCCGGCCCGCCTACACAGTTATCCTGATGAGCTGGAAGCCAGGAGTGGATGATGGAGGGAGGGATGATATAAGGGGTCCTTCTCCCATTGGTCACCAATGTAAGGGACCACTACACTGACCACTGATATAAGAAGGTCCTTCTCCTATTGGTCACCATTGTAAGGGACCACTACACTGACCACTTATATAAGGGGTCCTTCTCCCATTGGTCACCAATGTAAGGGGCCACTACAGTGACCACTGATATAAGGGGTCCTTCTCCTATTGGTCACCATTGTAAGGGACCACTACACTGACCACTGATATAAGGGGTCATTCTCCCATTGGTCACCATTGTAAGGGACCACTACACTGACCACTGATATAAGGGGTCCTTCCCCCATTGGTCACCATGGTAAGGAACCACTACACTGACCACTGATATAAGGGGTCCTTCTCCTATTGGTCAGCATGGTAATGAACCACTACACTGACCACTGATATAAGGGGGTTCTTGTAATGTAATGTACGGGACAACTACAGTGTCACAAGGAATGATTTCCAGGTTTTGTCTCAACTGAGGTTCAGACTGAATTGTGCTTGTTCAAAGATTCAGAGAATGACCAAACTAAATGGGCATTCAGCAGAGTTGGACCTATTACTATCGCAGCTAAATATTATCACAAGCTCCTCCCCACCCCTTCCTGGCCAGCCAGGCTGCATGCTCAGATTAAGCCCTGGTTCACACTGAATATGACTACTTTCAAACCTGCAGGTCAGTGCAATTTCAGGTGCAATTTTGCTGACATCTGTAGGACTTCATGTACAAATGTCTATGCAAGCTGCACCTGAAATCGCAAAAAAAGTAGTGCAGGAACCTTTTTTCAAATCGGTGCGGTACCACTCACACCGATCTCAACGGTTTCATTCCTGACAATAGGGTGCGATTTGTCATGTGATTTGGAACTGTCAAATCGCATAACAATTCACATTGGTGTGAACACAGGCTAAGGGTCTAATAGATTTCCTAGGAGACCGCACGCATTTTTTTATTTTTTTTTTGCACGAGGATCCCCCTTCCTTACAGGGTCTTGTATGTCGTTTTGGGGGATTTTTTTGTTTGTTTTCATTCTAGCTCTAGGATGTTCTACAGCAAAAGTGACATTTACAAAGGAAAAACATGTTACTATTTAAATTGGTGGCAAATAAAATTTAATTGCTTGCTTCTTTGTGAGCGGTTTGTTTTTTCTTTTCTTTTTTAAGCCGGCAGTGAAATGTCATTTGCCAGCCATTTTAAACTTTTCTCCTTTGCAAATGTCAGCGGTGCTGCAGCTCTTTCTGCAGATCACAGAGATGCCCCTTCATAGGCAGGATTAGGACCCCCCCCAGAAATGTTACTTATAGAAATTGGACTTTCTGAACATATTATATTTACATACAAACAGGAATGCATGGACTATAAGCACCAAGACCAACCAAGGCCATACCAAGGAGCGTTCAGCAAAATAAGCAGTACAAAAACCTCATTCTCAACTGAGCAGAAAATCCACCATCTGAAGTGGAAGATAAAAAGAAGACGCATGCATTCCTCCTCCTCCTTAGTATATTCAACACACTATAACATAAGAGACAAAGTCCCGGGCTCAAGCACCTAAGACTATTCAAACAATTCAAAAGAGTTGGCAAAAGAAAAGAAGAAGAGAGGAGATGAAGGAGACAAAGGGGACACAAAGGGGGAGGTGAGATGAAAAAAAAAAGTGGGGGTATGGGTCGGGGAGTCTAATTCTCCTGTGTGCTTGACTAATCCGTATTCCCTGGAGCAGGTAAAGAGACTCCAGCAAAACAATTCTCTGAATTTCTCATCCTTGCCTTGTATGGAGGCCATGACTCTTTCCATAAAGTACATTTCAGCAATTTTAGTGAACCATAGCAGAACGGGGGGGGGATTCTCCTGCTTCCAAAGCAGTAGTATACAAGTCCTGGCAGCATTTATCAAGTGGACTAACAAAGAGTTGTTATAGCTTTTCCTCAAGAAATCAGAGTAGTACAGTATATACCTGGTTTTGTTTAACCCCAAGTCAAAGTCTGTTAGTTGTTTGATAGCCACTTAACGACCAGCAATCTACCTGTACATCACTGGACTTTTGGTGGTCATACTGGGATGAGGCCTAATCCCAGTACCGTTTTTTTAGAGCCGGAGGTTGGCTCCCTTATAATAGCAATCAGAGTGGCTAACTAGCCGCTCAATTGCTATTACAGGCAGCAGGAAGGGACGTTCCCCCCTCCTGCTCCTTTACCGCCATTGGGAGACCCGAGCAACCAGCCGGCATGTCCGCCGGCTGGTCAGACAGCCATACAAAGCTGGGATTGGCTCTCGGCTATGCTAACCTGGAAGCAAGGACCTGACATCACTTTAGCTGGATATCAACGGTGCCATTTTTGAAAAATCGAAAGCATTCAAAAACTTGGCATTTTGAATGCTTTTAAGGGCAGAATAGGGATTTGGGGTCTTATACACCCCATATCTCTTCATAAAGAGGACCTGTCACATGCCCTTTGCTGTCAAAAGGATGTTTACATTTCTTGTGACAGCAATAAAAGTGATGAAAAAAATTAAAGCAACAGTGTAAAAAAAAAAAATAATAATAAATTAGGAAAAGAAAAATTGAAAGTGCCCCCACCCCCCGTGCTAGCACGCCAAGACAAACACGTGTGTCAGTCCCACGCACACGTAAACAGCAATCGTCCCACACGTGAGGTATCGCCATAAACATTAGATCATGGGCAGCAACAGACCTCCTCTGTAACTCTAAAGTGGTAACCTGTAAAGGCGTATGTAGCACCCTCTACCTTAGGTAGGTGCTAGATAATAGTTTTTTTCTAGGAGAGGTAAATTTAGGCAGGCCTAGTTGTAGCTAGGCCTGTTTGTTTTGATCCTGGGCAGGGGAGTGGCTGGTGACTCACAGGTGGGACACCTCTCGTTTACCTCCCCTTTGCTTCTAGAAGAAAAGGTGGGGAAAAGAGGTGGAGCTGTGGGGTCTTTGAAGAGCATTGACCAATCCCCAACCTGGATTGGCAGAGGGAAGGCCTCCTCAAATACCCAGGGTCCGGCCAGGCAGGGAGGAGAGTTCGGTGGAAGAACTGGGAGATACAGCACTAGTTGCGGGGACCTTTGAGGGAGCCCCCAGTCTGAGGGGTGACTTAGGGTCTGAATTCTCGGGAGTAAAAAGGACCGCTCAGCACATCTAAGGGGAGTCCTGAACAAGGAGCAGGAGAGAGCAACAGAGTGGTGCTGCTGGGCAAGTCTCCAGTAGGGATCCACCAGGTGTCAGTGAGTGACACACACCCAGGGATGTTGGAAGAGGCACGCTGGAGCAGATTGGGGATTGGGGAGAGAGAGAGAGAGAGAGACCATCTGTGAAGGGTGCAGAGCCAGTCGGCATTGGGGTGTCACTGGGCAGTGGAGTGGGGTTGCTGTAGCCAGGAGGGCTGGCAGGGCCTGAAGAGGGACTGACTAGGAGCAGTAGACCACCAAGGCTAGCTAGCACACTTTTCACTACTTTTCCTACACAAGAGGGGCGCGCGGTCCCTGCCTGTAATGGGCGGTTCACTGAGGCCTAGCCAGAGCCAGGTAGGCCTCCCCCATGTGCTAGCTAGGCCACAGAAGTGCTGTGCAGGAGAGAGGAAGAGGAGTTAACTGTGAGCAAGTATTATGCTGGAGGAAAAGCAAGGAGTATATACAGGTGTGTAAATATGTTAGTCCCATTCAAGAACTGTTCAATTTGCTGGGCATCCCATAATATCGCATACCCCATCCAAATTAAATCCCCTAATAAAACAACAAAAACACAAGTACAGGCATGTTCTTCTTGACTCCGGTTATGTGGAAATGTGTGACTGGCTGAGCAGGCTGAGAGGTGAACTACTACAACAGCAGCCTGTCACGATCCTGGTGGTGGAGTCTGGCGTGTGCAGGGAACAACCACTCTTGCGCACCCGATTCAGGGGTCCCTGGTAGAGCAGACAGGGGACCCGTGAGTGCGGGATGGCACGAGGGCCGGATGGTCACTGAAGGTGGTGATGTGAGGCTCCGGATGGTCGTGCAAGTAAGAAGAGTGGTCGTTCAGGCTGGGTCGGCAACTGGCAGGCAGGTAAGGTACAAAGGGTTCAGGCGGAGAGTGGTCAAGTCCAAGCAGGGTTCGTTAACAGATGGGCAGCAAAGGTACAGAAGGGTCAGGCAAACGGATGGTCGTGGATAGCCGGGGTCGGTGCTGGCAGATAGGTAGCAGGTCAGAGCAAGCCGGGTCGGTACACAGGAACAGGAACTACACAGGAAGCAGGTTACAGGCAGGAGAGCTGAGGCTCACAGGTACTCAGACGCTGTAGAACTGACAGCACTCGCTGACAGGAAACAGGAAGTTTAAATAGAGCTGTTTCTCAGCAACTAGAGGAAACAATCAAATGCAATTAACCCCTTCAGAACAGTCTTCTTCTAACACAGCCCCTACGGGGGTACCGCTACACTTATAAAGCGTCGGCCAAGGAATAGTGAAATTTAAGTTGTTTGTCACTGTTGCACAGGCGTGTGCAATTTTAAAGCATGATATGTTTCTATGTATTTACTTGGCGTAACATCATATTTTATATTTTACAAAACAGCTTCTTACAGTATCAGAAGATATGGAGGATTGTACCCTCCTCTTCCTTGCATTGCCAGCAGCTACTATTCACCTTGGGGGATACTTTTGTCAGCAGAGCAGGGACCCTGTACCAACTAGTGAGCACCTTATATCCCATCTCTTGGTATTTGTTTGCTATAGGAATAATGGGCAAAGTACATAATGGGGTCTCTCTGTTCTGCTGAGAATTCCCTACCCATGTCTCTCTCCCATTCTGGGTAGGCATGAAGCAGGGTTGCCAACCGCCAGTAAATTTACTGACAGTTTGTAAAAATTAGTGATTTTTACAACTGTCTATAAATATCAGTGTCTGATAATTTGTCATGCAGTGCTGACTTTTTAAGTGTAAACCAGGCAAATTACTTGATATGGGTATTGTCAGTGTTTGCATGTTGTGTTTAAATATCAATTGTCTTCGTTTGTAATAGGAGTTCTATTATTTTTCAAGTTGCCAGTAAAAAATGTGCTCTACCAGTAAATTTTTCATGTTTTGCCAGTAAAAAACGCTGCGGGAGGTTGGCAACACTGGCATGAAGGCACAATAGAGTCATCTGGACGAATCAAAGATTTATAAGCCCCCCAAACTGCATGAAAAGTGGGGTCAGGTTCCAGGCAAAGATCTTCGAATAGAGTATTAGGATGAGAGGAATTCCCATGACAAGCCAAAGTGGTAAGGATATGGAAAAGCTGTTGGAGCCACCCCATCATCCAGAGGTGGTGAGAGTAAGAAGCGCAGGGCCGATGGATCATTTAGCATCTGGCCGGACATAAAATCGGAACATTCCCCAGGGTAAAAGTTGCTTTAATCGATCTGTAGTGCCCTCTACTATAGGTAGGCGCTTAGTGTGAGATTTTTGTGTAGGTGAGGTAAATTTGGTCAGGCCTGACTTGTGTGCAGGCCTGATTGTTTCGATTTTGGACAGGGGAGTGGCCAAGGAAGGACTGGAAACTGCAGGAAGAAACACCCCTTGGTAACGCCTCCACCAGATCAGGCAAACTGGTAGTCGGGTACAGGCTGGGTCGGTAAAAGGCAGGCCACTGAAGTACAAAGGGCACAGGCAGGAGAGTGGTCGTAAACAGTGCTAGGTCAAGACAGGCAGATAATAGCAAAGTCCAGAAGGGAAGCCGGGGTCACAGGAACGGGAAGTCTTCTCAGAGCAATCACTGGGGGGTAAACTGGTCACCGGAACGCTGTAGAATGGACAGCATCTGCTGCAGGGTGCTGTCCTGTCAAATAGACCGTTTTGGCGACATTGGCACGCCCGAACGTGCACAGGCTCGTGCACATGGCCGCAGACCCCCGGAAATGGCCATTTTACTGACATTGCCCCCCCAAGGGGCAGCCTCCGGATGCCTAAACGGGCCCTCTTGACTGGGTTGTTTCTCAAAAAAGTCCGGATAAGTTCAGGAGCATGAAGGTTGCTTTCCGGTTCCAAAGAGTTTTCTTCGGGGCCGTATCCTTTCCATTATACAAGGAATTGGATGACCCCTGCTCTTTTCCAACAATCGAGGATGGTCTCCACCTTGAACTCCTCCTCTCCGTCCACCAGCACTGGTTCAGATGGGGCAGTCCTCCGCCCAGGAAACAAATCCTTGGCAACCGGTTTGAGGAGGTGTACATGGAATACAGGGTGGATTCGAAGTGATGGGGGAAGGTCGAGCTCGTAGGCCACGTTATTAATTTTCCTCTTTACTGGGAGAGGTCCTATGTATTTTGGCCCAAGTTTCCTGGATGGGCAGGACAATCTTAGGTTGGTGGTTGCCAACCAGACCCGGTCACCTGGCTGTAGATTGAGCTCACCCCGTCTCTTCCGATGAAAAAACGTTTTTGTTGCGTTCCTGGGTTTGAGCCAAAGTCTCCTGCAACAGCTTATTGTTGTTTTCCAGGAACTGTGTGATCTCTTGTGTGGCAGGATTGAGCTCTCTGGTACTAGGTTGGGTAGAAATGTAGGGTGATAGCCGAGATTAGCCCAGAACGGAGATTGCTTAGTAGCGGAGTAGACAGAATTGTTCTGGCAAATTAGGCTAAAGGTAACAGGGAGATCCAGTCATCCTGGGAGAAGGAAGAGTAGCAGCGAAGGTATGGTTCCAGGGTCTGGTTGGTCCTTTCAGTCTGGCCATTGGACTGCGGATGGTAAGCAGAAGAGAAGACTGGCTCAATCCTCAGAATAGAGCACAGAGACCTCCAGACCCGGGACGTGAACTGCACCTCTCTGTCGGACATGTTGTTTCTTGGGATGCCGTGTAGACAGACCACTTCCTTAATAAACACTTTGGCCGTTTCAGCAGCCGAGGGGGTGCCCTTCATTGGGACAAAGTGTGCCATCTTTGTGAGGAGGTTGACCACCACAAAGATGGTGGTAAAGCCTGCAGACAGGGGAAGTTCCACAATGAAGTCCATAGAAACGTGGAACCAGGGATTGGCAGCGGGTTTAACAGACCCCAAGCTTTGGTTCTCTCGGTTTTGTTTTGGGCACAAATTGGGCAGGCGCCCACATAGTTTTTACAGTCCTCACTCATGCGGGGCCACCAAAAGGTGCGGGACAGTAGCTCTGCTGTCTTGAGGTTACCGAAATGCCCAGCTGGGAGATGATCGTGACAAAGTTCTAAAGCATTTAAGCGCAGCTCCTCAGGCACAAAAATCTGGGTACCCCGACCACCACAACCCATCTCTTGTGGAAAGTCCAGAATCAGTAGGGGCCGTGGAGCCGGCTAGGGTTTGCCTGATCCGGGTTAGAAGGCCCTCCTGGACCAACAGAAAGCTGTGAAGAGGCAGGATAGTATCCGGTGGAGGTACTTCCTCGATGTCATGGAACATCCTGGAGAGTGCAACAGGCTTGATGTTCTTAGATCCCGGCCGGTAGGTGATATGCAACTGAAACCGGGAAAAGAACAAAGCCCAACGGGCCTGACGGAGCTTGAGTCGCTTGGCAGTCCGCAGGTATTCCAAGTTTTTGTGGTCCGTAAAGACCAGGATTAGGTGGACTGCTCCTTCCAGGAGGTAACGCCATTCAGCCAGAGTGGACTTGATGGCCAAAAGCTCTCTGTCCCCTACGTCATAGTTTCTCTCCAGGGGGGAGAGCTTCCTTGAGAAGAAGGCAATGGGGTGCAAAGAAGCTTTGAGTCCCCATCTTTGAGACAGCACGGCCCCGACTGCGGTCTGGGAGGCATCCACTTCCAAAATGTAGGGTAATGTGGAGTCAGGATGCTTTGGGACAGGTGCTAAGGTGAACAGCTTTTTTAGGGTTTGGAAAGCTGTTTGTGCTTCGGGAGTCCAGGCAAAACGAGAGTTCTGTTTAGTTATCTGGAATATGACAGCGGAGAATCCTCGGATAAATTTCCTGTAGAAATTAGCGAATCCTACAAAGAGCCGCACCGCTTTCTTGTCTGCAGGAGTTGGCCATTCAAGGATAGCTGAAACCTTCTGGGGGGTCCATAGTAGTACCTGCAGTGGAGATGTGAAACCACAGGAAGGAAATGTCGGTGCGTTCAAAGGCGCATTTTTCAGCCTTTGCGTACAAGCCGTGTTGTCGTAGGCAGCTGAGTACGCACTTCCAATGGTCTTCGAAGGAGGGGGAGAAGATGAGGATGTCATCTAAGTAGACTACCAAGAACAGGTCAAGGTAGTCCCTGAAAATATCATTGACCAAGTGCTGGAACGTGACCGGGGCGTTGCAAAGCCCGAAAGGCATGACCAGGTACTCGAAATGGCCAAAGCGAGTCCGGAAGGCCGTCTTCCATTCATCCCCCTCCCGAATCCAGATCATGTTATAGGCCCCCGAAGGTCCAATTTAGTGAACACTGCTGCAGAGCCGAGGCGTTGGAACAACTCAGGCACCAGGGGCAAAGGATACTGGTTTTTGATCGTGATCTTGTTAAGATCCCTGTAATCGATACATGGTCAAAGGGTATGATCCTTTTTCTCTACGAAGAAGATCCCAGCTCCTGCCGGGGCTGTAGAGGGACAGATAAAGCCCTTTTGTAAGTTTTCGTCAAGGTAGGCCTTGAGGGCCACTAGCTCCACTTCAGAAAGGGGAAATATTCTACCGAAAGGGACCTCGGTTCCCGATAGCAGATCTATCGGACAATCGTATGGCCTGTGTGGTGGTAAGGCGTCAGCTCCTTTCTTACTGAAAGCATCCAGGAAGTCATGGTATGCTTCAGGAATGGCAAGACGGTTTCCTGGTCTGGCTCAGGATTAAGACTGAGTAGTACTGATGGTGCCCTTTGGGGCGACTGGAGACAATGGTTCAGACAATATGGGGACAGGAACTGGACCTCTCCTGTGTTCCAGTTGATGTGGGGACTGTGGATGCGGAGTCATGGGAGGCTGAGGATCACTGGGGACAGTGGGGAGGCAATAACGTCCAGTAGCAGAAATTCCTTGTGGCCATGGGCCGTCCGGGCCGGTATAGGAAGGGTCTGATGGGTCACTGTGCCAGACTTGAACATCGACCCATCTGCCAATTGGATGACCATTGGATGTTCCCTGGACCAGAGCAGGATCTGATGCTGGGTGGCGAAGGTGAGGTCGACAAAACAACTACAGGCTCCCGAGTCTAGGAAGGCTGGTACCTGGATGCTCCCGTCGGGAAGGTGAATGGAGATGGAGAGAACAAGATGGGACGGGGGACCCGGTAATGATAGCACTTCTCCCAAAGCTGGTGGCACTCCCTTATCGGCCTTGGCGGGGCAGTTCCTTACAATATGCCCTGCACCCCCGCAATAGAGACACAGGTTGAGGGCCATACATCTCTGACGTTCCTCAACAGACAGGGATGGTCGGAAGGGCCCGATTTGCATGGACTCAGGGTGATTTTGTGGAGAGGAGGAGGAGACAGTAGTAGCTTTGTCACTCGAGGGAGCCCCCAGGTGGGTCGCAGCGACCCTGTGGTCTTCTCCGCCCGGCGCTCCCGCAGCGGCGGTCAATTTGTATCGCTAGGTTGGTTAGGTCATCCGAGGTAAGTGGCACTCCGACACGCGCCAGCTCATCTTTCAGGGGTTCAGAAAGTCCGAGCTTGAACTGGTAGCATAGAGCGACATCATTCCAGGCGGTGTCGGAGCTCCAGCACCTGAACTCAGCCACATATTCCTCCGCGGTGCGACGACCTTGTTGGAGGGTGTGGAGTGCCGCCTCTGCAGTGGCAGCCTGGTGCGGGTCCTCATATAGTTGGGCCATGGCATGAAAGAAACGGTTCAAGGTGGCAGTCTCAGGGGCTTTCTGCTCCAGCAGACGATGAGCCCAGGCTTGTGGCTCATCAGAGAGAAGGGAAATCACCAGACCCACCTTGGTTCTGGCAGATTCTGGAGGGAAAAGTACAACTTGCACGAGTTGCGGAAGGCCCCAAGGCCCGAAACTTCCTGCGGTCCCCTGAAAACCGCTCGGGCATAGGTACATTGGGTTCTGTAGGCAAAGTCACTATGGTGCGCTGGCCCTCACTGACAGGGTCTGGAGCTGTCAGCTCCCACACTTGATCTTCCAAGCGGGTGTACCCATCCTGTAGATTTCTCACCGCTTGAGTTAGGCCAGCGAGATGTGCGCATAATTCCTCCATGGGAGAGGGCCCCGGCGCAGACTCAGACATGGCTGTCCGTTGCTGTCACGTACCTGGTGGTTGAGTCTGGCTTATGCGGGGGAAACCTCTCTTGCGGCCCTGGTTCCTGAACCCCTGGTAGTGCAGACAGGGAGCTCGGGAGCGCAGGGGAGCACGAGGGCTGGACAAGTCTCTGTTGGCTGGTATGAGTCCACTGAAGCTCGTGCAGACTGAAGGATAGTGGTGCGGTCCGGTTTGGCAACTGGCTGGCAGCGAGGTACAGAGGGATCAGGCAAACGGGTAGTCGGGTACAGGCTGAGTCGATAATGGGCAGGCCACTGAAGTACAAAGGGCACAGGCAGGAGAGTGGTCATGAACAGTCCGAGGTCAAGGCAGGCAGATAATAGCTGTCCAGAAGTCCAGAAGAGAAGCCAGGGTCATCGGAACGGGAAGTCTTCTCAGAGCAATCACTGGGGGGTAAACTGGTCACCGGAATGCAGTAGAATGGACAGCATCTGCTGCAGGGTGTTGTCCAGTTAAATAGACCATTTTGGCGCCATTGGCGGCGCACACAGCCGCAGACCCCCGGAAACTGCCATTTTACTGACAGAAGGAGTGTATATACAGGATGTGTATATAGAAGGTCCAATTCAAGTATGAATCAATTCACTGGGCATCTCATAAATATCCAATCCCTATCCAAGTTCAATCCCCTAATAAACAAAACAAAGTACCAGCCTGTTCCGTGACTCCGGATGTATGAAGGATGTGATTGAGGGCAGTGTGAAGGGTGGAATCACTACATTCAGCAACCCCCAATGGGGCAATGGCTACATACCATCTGACAAACCTGGTGAGAAGGAAGGATTTCCAATCACTGGATATAAATGAGTAAGTGTAAGACAGGAACTAATGGTAACCCTACATTATTGCAAAACACCAAGGGTCACTCTTATGAGAGAATGACCCCCTGAGGGTTTGCAGGAGGGCTGCTTCAAGCCATGGCAGACATTGTAAAGAATAGCATTAGAAGATTGTTCAAGATCAAGACATTGTTTGTCACCTTGGTGTCTGCTCCAGAAGAGTGCCCTAGGGAGATGGACTGTTTGGAAGTAGCAGATGGGATCTGGAGAAGACATTACTCCATAGATCTTCAGCATGAATAGGTACTTGTGAGAAAGACATGGATGGGATTTGGCCCATACAAAATGGATAAAGGCAATATGTACCTTTTGAGATAAAACTGAGGAATCATGATGGTGATTGTGTAGAACAAATAAAGCAGCCTGGGCACGATATTCAGCTTGAGAATTACATTTCTGCCTATCCAAGAATAAGAGTTTTTGTTCCATTTGCGTAGACCATCGGTGATGTGACATAGGATGGGAGGAAAGTTGGTCTCAAAAATCTTATCTAGGGTGGGGGTTATATTCACTCCCAGGTAATCGTGACAGGAGGTAGCCCGCTGAAATGGGAAAGAAAAATGAAGGGCTTGGGATCTAGCCGAGAAAAAAGAACAGTGTTTATTTTAAAATT
>BLSH010412319.1:304640-318664 GCA_018402905.1 Glandirana rugosa
ACCCCTTACTGCCCCCCACTTGTGTCACCTTCTCCTTCATTACTGCCCCGTGTGTCACCTTCTTCATTACTGCCCCCACTTGTGTCACCTTCTTCTTTATTACTGTCCCCTCAGTTGTTGTTCCCCTGTGTCAACTTCATATCCCCCACATGCCAGCCTCATGTATTACTGTGACAGTAATACATGAGGCTGACAAGTGGGGGACAATAATACATGAGGCTGACAAGTGGGGGATGGGGGCACTTTATTTATTATTGTCCCCCACTAATCAGCCTCATTTTTTTATTCCCCCCCCCCCCACTTGTCAGCCTCGTTTTATATTGCCTCCACTTGTCAGCCTTTATTTATTTCCCCCCCCACTTGCCAGCCTCTTTTTATATTGCCTCCAGGCCATGGCCCCACTTTGTCAGCCTTATTCATTAGTAGTATTACTGTCCCCAGTGCTCACCTTCTAGTCTTTGTTCCCCCTGGTCCAGTACACTCCAGGCGGTGTGGGGGAAGGGGGGCCCTCCTCAGGCAGTAGGGCGGAGGAGGGGAGGAGCACTAGGTACACAGGCCTCGCACCTGTCTGCCTCACCCTCGCTCTGCAAATGTGACGTCACTGATTGCTAGATGCCAGGCGGGGCGGCCCTAGCAACCAGTCTGGAAATCTGATATTAAGGTGGTGGCTGACTGGTTGTGTGTCCTCATTTCATTCCGGGACACTGTATTGTTCCAGAATGAAGGTGCCCGGGACACAAATGTGAATTGTGGGACACGTGGGCAGCCTACTCTGAACTCAGCAGGCCTCCTTCCCTCCTATCCACATTTCATCCTTTTGCGCCCAGTAACTTCTAACCACAGCTCTCACTTTTGGCGCTGCATACTCCCATCTCAGTACCTGTCCCCCTTGTAGCAGATGACACCATCCTATCGGACACTATACACAATATATACACAATATACATTTTATTTTTTTTTTTTTTTATACATTTTATTTTTTTTTTTTTTTTTTTTTTTGGTTGAACTGGATGGACTTGTGTCTTTTTTCAACCTGACAAACTATGTAACTATGTAACTATGTAACTCACTGCTATGCCTCTCTCACACAGGGCAGCATGGCAGGTGTTCCGTCAAAACAGCCAACTCGTCAAAATCTCCAACCACATCACTTGTGGTGACTCTCCAGCATCAGATATCAGACATTTTCACAGGTTGGCTGTTTTGACAAAACACCGGTAGTGTATACACTCCGGTTTGTGACGAGTTTGCTGTTTTCATAGAACAGCGGCTAAGGAGAAAAAAAAAAGTTGGTTCTGCCTGCTGTTGTTGGTTACTAGTGAGCGGACTAACAATGTCCACTCGTTACATCGTCTACAGGAGTGTACGCACTGTTGGTGTTCTGTCAAAACAGCTAACTCGTCTAAATGTCCAATTACCGATGCTGGAGAGTCAGCGGAAGTGACGTGGTTGGAGATTTTGCCGAGTTGGCTGTTTTGACAGAACACTGGCAAGCGGAATCGGCTCCCAGTCCAGAGATCTGGGGTACATGTCCTGGGTGCCACCACTTGCAACTCCCCTGTCCTGTGTTTCAGGGGAGCTCTGCAGTGAGGTAATTATCAGAAGAGAGGAGTAGGAGCACTCAGAAAGGTACAACATCTGAAGCAGCCGGAGGGGAGGCAGCCCCCCTAGATCCGGCCTTACTCCAAAATGAAGAGAATGTTCCGGCCCTGTAAATGGGGAAATGTTCTGCCCCTGAAGGGGTAAATCTAGGTTCCCACACTATATATGTGTGTATCATCATCTGCTGGAGATAAAAGACCTCACAGTGACTATGGAGGAAGAGGATGGACATAACAGGGAGGTTACTGGGTGTAAATAGAAAATAAGATCTTATTACCTCCTCTGCTCTCAGCTCCAGTAACGTCTCCTCTCTACTTTCTCCCGACTCACCTCTGACCCGGAACTTCCTGTCTGTATCTGACATCACTTCCTGTCTGTGTTCCATAGAGATTCCTTGTCTGGGTAGAAGTGAGATCACCATCTTGTGGAGCTCAGAGGAACTGCAGCCCCAAAAAACGGCCTTGTGCTGGGTGTGTGGATGTACTGTATATCCTTATAGATGGGGTCATCTCCACTCCCACCAAGGGGGATAGAAATATATTACTGCCTAGTCCAGCCTTTCTCAGCCAGGGTTCCTCCAAAGGTCTCTGGGAGTTCCTTGTGCAACGAAACACTTTCTATCTCAACTGACATCCATGTACTTTAACCACTTCAATACCAGGCACTTAGAACTCTTCCCTACCAGACCAATTTTCAGCTTTCAGTGCTGTTGCGCTTTGAATGACAATTGCGCGGTCGTACAACGCTGTACCCAAACAAAGTTTTTATCATTTTGTTCCCACAAATAGAGCTTTCTTTTGGTGGTATTTGATCACCCCTGCGGTTTTTCTTTTTTGCGCTACAAATAAAAAAAGACCGAAAATTTTGAAAAAAAAAAAAATTCTCTATTTTTGTCACAAAACTTTGTAAATAAGTAAATTTTCTCCATCACTGGTCGGCACTGATGAGGCTACACTGACGGGCACTGATGTGGCAGTACTGATTGGCACTGATGAGGTGGCACTGATGATGAGGCACTTATATGCAGCGATGATGAGCACTGTTAGGCGGCACTGATAAGCAGCACTGACGGGTACTGAGAGGTGGCACTGATATACAGCACTGATGAGCATTGATATGCAGCACTGACGGACACTGCTAAGCGGCACTGATGGGCACTAATAGACAGCACTGATTGGCACTCATAGGCGGCACTGGGCACTGATAGGTGGCACTGATGGGCACTAATAGGTGGGCACTGGTAGGTGGCAATGGTGGGCACTGATATGTGGCACCGGTATGCATTGATAGGGGCACTGGTGGGCACTGATAGGGGCACTGGTGGGCATATACATTGATAGGGGCTCATTCCCTGGTGGTCTAGGGTGGCATTTGAAGGTGGCACTGAGTGAAGGTGGCACTGAGCAGTATGTCACTTACCTGGTGGTCTAGGGGGGTCTCCCTGGTGGTCCAGATCGGCTCCCTGGTGGTCCCTGGTCGGCTCCCTGGTGGTCCTGGGTGGGCACATCCCTGGTGGTCCCTGGGCAGGCTCCCTGGTGGTCTAGGGTGGCGATCCGAGGGAGGGCTGTGCTGATAAATCATCAGCACAAACCCTCCCTGTCAGGGATGCAGCCGATCGGCTCTCCCCTCATCAGGTCTGCAGACCTGAGTACAGGAAAGCCGTTAAACGGCTTTCCTGTATTACACTGTGACCAGCCGTGATTGGTCAAGGCTGGTCACATGGTAAAGTGCTTCGGATCGAAGCACTTTACCGAGATCGGTATTGCAGGGGGTCAGACTGACCTCCCACACCACCGATCGCCGCGATGCACGCCCCCCCCCCCCCGGGCGCGCGGGCGGCTTGTTATCCTGAGGACGTCATATGACATCCAGTCAGGATAACTGAGCCACTTCCCGGCCGTCATTTTGCATACGGCGGTCGGGAAGTGGTTAAAGGATGGGTCCACCACCTTTAGGTAGGAGCATGTTTTGGGTGTGTATAAGGTGCCTCGCTATTTCTCCGTCTTTTGCTAAACGGACGCTTTAAATACACAGGCTTTTTTAGCAGGGAGAATTGCATCTGTACCCCCTGCGGTGGAATCCCCCCCCCCCCTCCCTTGTTTCACAGACTGAACTCAATGTAAACTGTGTAGAGAGACACAGAAGGATTGGATTACACTGCTTCTCTGGTATGCTTCTATGTGCATAGGGAGAAACAGCAGCCAATGAAGGAGGCTTTTACAAGCAGCTGGACCAGAGGGATTCCCGGGAGCAGCAAAGGATTCTGGAATAAGAAGTCCCCTGAGAGAGCTGTCCCATTGACTTTTAAAGGCACAGAACTACAAATCCCAGAGGGCTCTGCAGAAGCAGAAGGCTGGCTAAGGACTCCATTTTGGAAGGCTGAGGAGTTCTCCACGAGGGAGAGAAGGATACAGATGTGACCTGAGAGGCTGCTGTTAACCACAGAAGGGAACCATCCAGCCACAGCTCCAGGGGTCAGTGTGTGGATCCTGCCACAGCTCCAGGGGTCAGTGTGTGGATCCTGCCACAGCTCCAGAGGTTGGTGTGCTGATCCTGCCACAGCTCCAGGGGTCAGACAGTGATCGACATCCCATCTAAGAGGGACCTCAGAGTACATCCCCAGGCGTTCCTGAAGAAGTGGGCCGATCCGGTTACAAGGTGGCCAGTTGGGCAGAGCTCCCAATTGTCCCTGATTTTGAGGGACTGTCCCTGATTTGGAACAATGTCCCTCTGTCCCTCATTCCTCCTCATTGTCCCTCATTTTGGTCTGATGCATATACCTGGATATAAAATGCACTATTTATCTATCAAAAAGTGTTTTACAATGCCAAACCTTTCAACCAATTTCTAAATTGCTGCATTTTTACATTTAAAAAGCCAATATAAAGGAATAGAAGTGGTAAAAAAAGCACTTGAGGGTTTAACAAATTCTCTTTTGTATAATTCTCCTTCAAGGGGGCGTGGCAGGGGGCGCTCCCTATGCCTAAATACTTTTGCTAATAGGTGTCCCTCGTTCCCATCTTAGAAAGTTGGGAGTTATGCTGTTGGGCTTGTTCTGGAACCTATCGCTTGATCCTTTGGTCGTAGGATGGGTGACACAGACACATTAAAGACACAGTAGTAAGGCTACATTGCCTTAGCAGCGCCCACATTGTTAGGAACACTCGCACCCTGCTGAACGGTCACTACATTCCACTACATGCCTACCAGAATACTGCTAGCATCCTATATTCCACTTTGCCTTACCAGGGCACTTACAAGTACCCTTTGTTAATCCTGCTCAACAGGACAACCAAGTGCACCAATGCTAGGCTAGCCGAAGATCTTGGACATCTCAATTGTGAGGACCCTCATTGTTACTTCCTTGATATCAGTGATTTAGTGATCGCAGTGACTATCTTTTTTTTTTTTTTTTTTTTAACCGATAGCAGTGACTACCTTAAAAGGGGAACTATCACTATAACTGTTGCAGTGATAATTTGCATTTGTGGCCTATTACCTCACGTGTTCATTGCCTGGGTCTGTGATTTCAGGATTTGAGGGAAACAGACTGACTGTTGTCAAGTCAGATCAGTTCCCCTTTATGCCTGAGTGCATAGGCCATTTTAAAGCCATTTAAGCTGTTTGACTGTTTTATTTTGAAGCCTGCATTTGGGTTTTGGTTGTTATACCATTAAATATCACAGTCTGCCATTTTGACATTTGAATATCAGTATATGGTTTGTTTGATTGTGGAGTCTCCCAGTAAACAAACTTCCTGTTCACTACATTTGTGTCCGTTTTACTGGGCATTGCAAGTGCACTGTTTGCTGGGTGTGCCAGAGGGGCTGGGACAGTTCTTTGGGGTGGAAAGGCAGAGTAACTGACTGAACATCCTTAAGTGGCTCCTGCGTGGTTAGTGCTATACATGTAACATATAACATGCTCCTATTCACTGACGTCCCACCACCAGAGCCCCCCTCCCTATGACAGCAGGTGGAGGTTCCTCTCCCTGCAGCTGCTGTCACATTTTGAAAATTGCACAGCTGTGCAGGTGGAGCCCAATCCATAAATGAATGAATGAAATTACCATCAGCCACTGTGGCAGATGGAATTGTAGTTTCAGTGGACAGCAAGCATGTTGACAGGCATTTTCGTAGTCCATACACACTTCTTCCAGCTCTGTAACTGAAAGCCTGTACAGAGGTACAGGCAAGAGAGCTGCAGCCAATGTGTTCAAGAGCCTGGCAGTGCACCTGCAATCCACTGATATAGGGGGAATCCCTACCCCATTGGTTTCCAATGTAAGGGACTGCTACACTGACCACTAATATAAGGGAGTCCTTCTCCCATTGGTCACCAATGTAAGGGACCACTACACTGACCACTGATATAAGGGGTTCCTTCTCCCATTGGTCACCAATGTAAGAGACCGCTACTCTGACCACTGATATAAGGGGGTCCTTCTCCCCTTGGTTACCAATGTAAGGGACCACTACACTGACCACTGATATAAGGGGTCCTTCTCCCATTGGTCACCAATGTAAGGGACCACTACACTGACCACTGATATAAGGGGTTCCTTCTCCCATTGGTCACCAATGTAAGAGACCGCTACTCTGACCACTGATATAAGGGGGTCCTTCTCCCCTTGGTTACCAATGTAAGGGACCACTACACTGACCACTGATATAAGGGGGTCCTTCTCCCATTGGTCATTAATGTAAAGGGCCACAACCCAGGTTCAGACTGAATGTTGCTTGTTCGAAAACTCAGTGAATGACCAAACTAAGTGGGTATTCAGCCAAGATGAACCTATTACTATTGTTGCTAAATGACAGCTTCTTGATCATGCTAGTTTATGGGTAGAAGGGAGGGCTGATGGCTTGACTTGAACTTTGGTTGGGCAGACCCCCGATTCAGCAGGAGTTAAGCATTATACATAGAAGGGATATTTCTAAAGCTTCTATATATGACTGCTTCCCGCTGTCACTGGTTCCTAACAAAGCAGCGAGTGCTTGCCCCAGCTATGTCCCTACAGCTGATGTTACCGGGAACCCCGGCTATGTAAGCAAATAAGAATAGGAATAATAACTATATCACTGGTCATATTTGGACAGTGATGTCACCACTATCCCCAACCCTTCCCTTATGTAGCTAATGACAGCTCAGGAGCTTTCATTCAGTTAGTGGTGCCATCATGTACTATGTACCCCATACTAATTCATGTAAGGCAGTATTTGGGGGCCCCCCTTATTATTAACTAGGGCTTCCAGGCTTTAATAGGCCTTCTACCTCAGACTTTGGCCTTTGCCCTCATCAGCATGGGGAGAAGACACTCTGCAAGGGGGCTCCACCTTGGAAAAGCACCCCACATGTTGAGGGCATTTGCCCTGTTATGGTTCAGGGCACACTCATTACCACTCTTTCCTGGCCAGGCAGTCTGGATGGTTGGATTAAAGATCTGTTATGGATTTCCTAGGGGACCTCACGCTTTTGTTTTTGCTTCCTTTGTGAGGATCCCCTTTACAAGAATAAAAGGGGCTGCTATGTATTTTAGGCAGGACTCTTCACAAATGTATTTTTTAATTCTTGCTGTAGGAAGTGCTACAGGAAAAAATACATTTAAAAAGAAGAAAATGGTACAGTTTAAATTGCCAGCAAATTGCATTTCATCGCCAGCTTCTTAAAAAATAAAACACAGCACACAGACCCCTCCAAAGGTCCATAAAATACATAGGAGACCCTTGGAAGGGTTTGTGTGCTGTTTTATTTTTTTAAACCATGAAGGTGTCACGATAGCTGGCAAATTAATTGCTGACAATTTTAAAACATTTCTCCTTTTGTAAATGTCAGTGTTGCTGCGGCGCTTTCTGTACATCACAGAGATGCCCCTTCACAGGCAGGATACGGATCACACAAATTACTCCCCCACCCAGGCCATTGGGGCAACAAACAGGAGCCCCCCATGCTCAAGAAGATCATATGGGCATCTGGGGCATACAAGGCAATACAAACAGACAATAGTCTCCCCCTCATTCAAACTGAAAGGTATGTGTGAAAAGAAGCGCAATGGCGTCCGCATCCTTGAAAAGACGCCACCGAGATGGGAGGGGTTTATAAAAGAGGTGTTCAGTGGCCGTTTTGTTTGAAGCCAAGGGCCATCTGGGTTTACTGTGGCTGCAGCTTGTATGTGAGTATACTTACACTATACTACCAAAAGTATTGGGACACCTGTTTTACACACTCATGAACTTTAATGGCATCCCAGCCTTAAGCCTCGTACACACGCTTAGATTTTCAGACAACAGAATGTCTGTTTTTTTGTTTAATGCTTTTCTCATGTCGAAAGTGAAGAGCGCACTAACAATACAAAAATTCTCGTACGACCGAATTCAACGTCATATTTTTGTATATTTTAACACCTTGTATGCACAGCTGAGCGTCAAGTAGACCTTCTTCTAATAGTAATGCTATATATACACTATATTACCAAAAATATTAGGACGCCTGCCTTTACACGCACATGAACTTTAATGGCATCCCAGTCTTAGTCTGTAGGGTTCAATATTGAGTTGGCCCACCCTTTGCAGCTATAACAGCTTCAACTCTTCTGGGAAGGCTGTCCACAAGGTTTGGGAGTGTCTATGGGAATGTTTGATCATTCTTCTAGAAGTGTTTTTGTGAGGTCAGGCACTGATGTTGGATGAGAAGGCTTGGCTTGCAGTCTGCACTCTAATTCATTCCAAAGGTGTTCTGTCGGATTGAGGTCAGGACTCTGCAGGCCAGTCAAGTTCCTCCACCCCAAACTTTCTCATCCCTGTCTTTGTGGACCTTGCTTTGTGCACTGGTGCACAGTCATGTTGGAACAGGAAGGGGCCATCTTCAAACTGTTCCCACAAAGTTGGGAGCATGAAATTGTCCAAAATGTCTTGGTATGCTGATGCCTTAAGAGTTCCCTTCACTGGAACTAAGGGGCCAACCCAACCCCTGAAAAACAACAGTACCTCTGTATACCACCAGCTACACACCACAGACCACCGGACCTTCCTGAGACACCCCACAACATGTCCCCACCAAAGAAAGTCTTGGAAGCAGTGGCAAAGCTGGACAAATACCAACGACAGGACAAGGACCCCCCTGACCAAGATGGCGACGCTGAGGCCGGAGACACGGCACCATCTGGCGCTGACACAGAGTGGGTGCTAGATGCCATCACCGCCCTTCAAACAAACCTCACTGCACGGATTGAGGTCAAAGTTGACATCTCACTGGTAAGACAAGATATCCAGAAACTGAGAGAGAGAAAGAGAGAGAGAGTTACAGATACAGAAACTAGGCCTAGCACAGTGGAGGACTCCCTTCCCCCTCTCCAAAATGCCCCAGATAGCATGCAGCTCCAGGTTAATCAACTGCTACAAAAGCAGGATGAAATGGAGAACAGGCTTTGCAGATGCAATCTTCGCTTTATAGGATTACCAGAGGGGGTAGGGGACTCAGATCTTGCTACTTTTCTTGAACAATTACTCTGTGACACGTATGGCAAAGAAGCACTTTCTCCTAACTTTGTTGTGGAAAGGGCCCACTGCATAGCGGGCAAGCCTCCACCACTTGGCGCACCACCATGCACATTGTTAGCAAAGCTGCTTAATTACAGAGAAAGAGACACCATTCTTCGCCTTAGCAGAGAAAAAGGCAACATTCCTTTTGGGAACAAGACAATTGCAGTCTTTCCAGACTTCTCAGCTGATGTGCAGCGTCACCGCAAGAGCTTCATGGAAGCTAAAAGACGCCTACGCATTAAACTCATAAAGTATGCTATACTTTTCCCTGCAAGGCTCCATGTTCTCGGCGAGGACAAGGTCCATTTCTTTGAAGATCCTGAAGCAGTCATTCCTGAAGCTCATCATGTCATCCTACGTATGGGTCAGGTCCTCCCCTCTGACCCCCATAGGACAACCCACTAAATGAATAAAAGGAGGGCCTCCCTATACCCCTACGTTCCTTTTTTGTCCTCGCTCCGGAGACAACACCACTATGATTCTACAATGAAGTGATAAGTATTAAAGATTCCTACCTCTCCCGCCTGGTTTGCCTCGCAGGTGGAGGGCTCCTGGACAGAGGTAAACCCTCTCCTGTAGGCGCACTCTGGTGCCCGGGCAAGTCCATGCAGCCTAAATGGTGTGTTAGATCTGTTATTAGCAGGGGGCATGGCATGTTCTGCTCTCTCTGTACAGGCTGATTTTACCTTTTTTTGTAATGCATCTTCCTTTGTTCAGTGATGTTTCTCTAGATTGTACAGACCCCAATATGGCAGCTGGGATGTCTGAGTTTCACAGCAGCTTGCGGTGGAATGTGGGCACCTGGCTGGCTGCATGTTGGCTATTGGGGCGGGGGACTGGTCTTGCACTGTGCAGTTCTTGTGCGGCTTTCCTTTAGGTTACCAAAACCATGTAGTGTGAGATCAAACATAACCCATGTAATTTGTGTGCAATCAGGCACACCCTTGCACTGCATGGTGGAAGGTGGATCTGGGAGAGGTTGGAGAGATGTGTAGTGTATGGCCAGCCTCACTCTACTTTTGAAAAAAAAAAAAAAATCTATCGTCTAAAGTCTATCGTTTATTATCCCTGATCCTGAGAAGTCCTTCATTATCCCATTGTGCTTTAAAATCTGGCTGTAAAATGACTATACATCCTATCTAACCTTTACTTAGACATCGGAATATAACCAACCTATAATACTAGTGACACTTCAGATTTTCAAGAGGTCTGCTCCCAACCTATTAAACAATGTCCATATAGCAATCTGCTATTGGACTACTGGCCAGCAGCATGGAGGATTGGACAGCAATAATTCTCCTTCAATCTTATGTTTCACCAGTAGAGGCCACTGCAGCCTCAATTTTGTTTCACATTGTTTCTAATACACTTGTCGTTTTCTGGCTCAGGAAGCACTTCAGGCCTGACGGTTAAGGATGGGCTCGGGCGTGTTCGGAACCAAACATGCCCAGGCCCGCCAGGAAGTGAATCCTTCACTGTGCTAATCACAGACAGTGAGACATTCCCCGATCGCTGCAGCTGCCCATCAGGGAAATGTCTCATTGCCTGTGATTAGCGCAGTGCAGGGTTCATTCCCTGGCGGACTGGGGTACGTGCACTTGCGAATACGCCCAAGCCCATCCTTACTGATGGTTACTACAGAGACAAAGGTGTCCGTTTATGAAACTGTAATCAGCAGTGATCCCAAGGATCACTGCTGATCTCAGTTCATTTTCGGTTTATTAAAAAGTGATGATCGGGGGAGAACGTGTTCTCTGACGATTATCTCCACACCCGGAGAAGCTGTTATTGACTGACACAGAAACGTCCAGTTTATGAAGCTGCGATCTCAGCATTTCACTGGCGATTTGTGTCAGAATTCACCCTCCCTGATTCACCAGTTCAGAGGTGGTGAATCAGGGTGTGAAGAGAGAATCCGGGGAAAGGAGGACTATAACTGACTTCCTTCTTCCTCAGTAAGACCCCTCAACACATTAACCATGACCCCCTGCCATCTATATGTGTATATGTTGTAACAGCAGGCAGGTAAAATCACCTGGTTGCATCCAGGATGGCAAGTATATTTGTCCCAGGTTTAGACTCTATGCTGATTTCTACCACTAAAGGGAAGTGCTGAGAGTCTATCAGGGGTAGAGGTAATGAGCCCAGCTGAGTTGAGCTGGCTCATTAAGGCCTTTACATAAACTCCCAGCAGGCCTAGGTGAGTGCTCCACCCTGGAACCAGTTTCTGTGTGAATAGACTGGGGAGCGTTACTGTCACGAACCTGGTGGTGGAGTCTGTCTTGTGCAGGGAACAACCGCTCTTGCGCACCCGGTTCGCACCCTGGTAGAGTAGACAGAGGCCCAAGAGTGCGGGATGGCACGAGGGCTGGAGGGTCACCGATGATGTAGTGAGGCTCCAGAAGACATGCAGATAGAAGGATGGTCGTACAGGCTGGGTCGGCAACAGGCAGGCAGGAAGGTACAAGAGGATCAGGCAAACGGGTAGTCAAAGTCCAAGCAAGGTTCGTTAACGGGCGGGCAGCAGAGGTACAAGGGAGCAGACAATCGGATGGTCGTGGATAGCCGGGGTCGGTGCAGGTAGCAGAACAGCAGGTCAGGACAAACCGGGTCAACAGGAGGCAGAGCAAACACAGGAACAGGTAGCAGGAGCTGAGGCTCACAGGTCACGGACGCTGTAGAACGAGCAGCACTTGTTGCTGGAGTCTCAGGGTTTAAATTGCACCATTTGGCGCCGTTCCCGGCGCGTGCGCGCGCACACGGGCGTGCGCGAACGCGCACAGGCGCGCGCACCACCGCGGAATCAGCCAGAATTCACTGGCAAACATGTCCATTCTCTAACAGTTACACAGATCCTCTGAGGCAAGAAGCCTGTGTGGTTGATTATAACAGCAGGGAGATAGGTGCTAGGTGTAGCACAAGGCTGCACCTAGCTGGCAGACAGGGAAACCTACAAAGTTTATTAAGTGGCCAAGTTGGCAAGGATTTATTTTGATTTTTGTTTTGCTGTTTTCTTCAATTGCACATAGTATAAATAAATCACACTTGTGTTTTCATCTACAACTGCTGTTTCGCTGTGCCTGTTTTGGGTAGTGAACCCTTCCAGGGGGTCACACACCCGCTGCCGAGCTAACCCCCTTACAATATATATACGTATATATATATATATATATATATAATGTATGTGTATATATATATATATATATATATATACAGTCAGGTCCATAAATATTGGGACATCGACACAATTCTAATCATTTTGGCTCTATACACCACCACAATGGATTTGAAATGAAACAAACAAGATGTGCTTTATTTGGCCACACCTAATGTTTTTGATATCTCTCTGATAGGTTTGTTTTGTTTTTATCACCCTATTGATGGCTTGCTTCACTGATAGTGACAGCTCTTTGGATCTCATATTGAGAGTTGACAGCAACAGATTCCAAATGCAAATAGCACACTTGAAATTAACTCTGGACCTTTTATATGCTCCTTGTAAATGGGATAATGAGGGAATAACACACACCTGGCCATGGAACAGCTAGGCAGCCAATTGTCCCATTACTTTTGATCCCTTAAAAAAAGGGATGCACATATACACACTGTTATAATTCCTACACCGTTCACCTGATTTGGATGTAAATGCCCTCAAATTAAAGCTGAAAGTCTGCAGTTAAAGCACATCTTGTTTGTTTCATTTCAAATCCATTGTGGTGGTGTATAGAGCCACAAAGATTAGAATTGGGTCGATGTCCCAATATTTATGGACCTGACTGTATATACCTATACCGTATCTCACAAAAGTGAGTACACCCCTCACATTTTTGTAAATATTTTATTATATCTTTTCATGTGACAACACTGAAGAAATTACACTTTCCTACAATATAAAGTAGTGAGTGTACAGCTTGTATAACAGTGTAAATTTGCTGTCCCCTCAAAATAACTCAACACCCAGCCATTAATGTATAAACCTCTGGTAACAAAAGTGAGTACACCTCTAAGTGAAAATGTCCAAATTGGGCCCAATTAGCCATTTTCCCTCTTCGGTGTCATGTGACTCGTTAGTGTTACAAGGTCTAGGGTGTGAATGTGGAGCAGGTGCGTTAGATTTGTTGTTATCGCTCTCACTCTCTCTTACTGGTCACTGGAAGTTCAACATGGCACCTCATGGCAAAGAACTCTCTAAGGATCTGAAAAAAAGAAGTGTTGTTCTACATAAAGATGGCCTAGTCTATAAGAAGATTGCTAAGACCCTGAAACTGAGCTGCAGCACGGTGGCCAAGACCATACAGCTGTTTTACAGGACAGGTTCCGCTCAGAACAGGCCTTCCCATGTTTGAACAAACAAGTTGAGTGCACATGCTCATTTCCAGAGGTCTTTGGGAAATAAACGCATGAGTGCTGCCAGCATTGCTGCAGAGGTTAAAGGGTGGGGGGGTAAGCCTGTCAGTGCTCAGACCATACGCCGCACACTGCATCAAATTGGTCTGCATGGCTGTCGTTCCAGAAGAAAGCTTCTTCTAAAGATGATGCACAAGAAAGCCTGCAAACAGTTTGCTGAAGACAAGCAGACTAAGGATACGGATTACTGGAACCATGTCCTGTGGTCTGATGAGACCAAGATAAACTTATTTGGTTCAGATGGTGTCAAGCGTATGTGGTGGCAACCAGGTGGGAAGTACAAAGACAAGTGTCTCTTGCCTACAGTCAAGCATGGTGGTGGGAGTGTCATGGTCTGGGGCTGCATGAGTGCAGCCGGCAATGGGGAGCTACAGTCAGGGGCGGGCGGATAGGGGTCGCAGGAGTCGCCATGGCGACCGGGCCCCATGCTGGGGGGGCCCATAAGGGCCCCCTGTATGCCCAGATTAGGAGGGG
>BLSH010412335.1:5238-18211 GCA_018402905.1 Glandirana rugosa
TACGACCGTAAGTCCCGGTCCCTAGTACCCACCCATCCCCCCATGAAGGAGAAAGAGAGGTCACAAACCTTCTACCTGTCGACATTCGAAGGTACCCTGGTACTTCTTTACGAACCCCTACCACCGCCTGTACCACCGCAACGACAGTATATCAGACAAACGACCCACCGTCCACTGTGACAGTGACATCTCCACCTCCTTCTCCGGCTCCGTCGTCGTCTTCGCCTTCGTCCTCCTTCGGCTCTGGAAAGAACCTAAAACTCCATTAATAAGGTTACATCGAACACGGAACTTAAATCTACGGACCAGTACCCCCAACACGAGTCCAACTGCCGGGGCATAAATGTTCTCAACCTGAGCACAACCCCCATGACCAGGCATCTAAATTCAAGGCACAAGCTACATTGGAATAATTACCTCAAAATCCAAGAAAGGTCTCGGCTTCCTCCTGCTTCCGCTTCTGCTGCTGCCTCGGCCTCTTCCTCCACCTCTACAGTGACAGTGTCACCTGCCACCCAGCAAACAGACTATATGACAGCAACGCCACCATGTCCGCCACCATCCCCAAGCATTTCTTCATGGTCCCATGGAAGCTTACAGCTGTCCATCTTCCAAACACTGGAGAGAAAGAGGAAGTACCCCCCTACCCACCCATGATCCCTGGCCCTGAATGCCAGCATTTCAAAATTCCTGGCCTTTGAAATGCTGTTATTCCGTCTGGTGGACACGGACAGTTTCAAAAACCTGATGGCGGTGGCTGTCCCACAGTACGTGGTTCCCAGCCTCCACTACATTTCCAGGCGAGCCATCCCTTCCCTGCACAAACAAGTCAGAAGCTGTGAGAAAAGTAGTGATCTATCCATGTCCATTTCAGTGTCAGTGAGCATGGGAATATAGTGCTTCATCCGTTGTTGGATATGGGTTATTAGGGAGTCCAGGGGTCACTGACTCGGGTATTCCGTGGAACTTAATATTGTTCCATCTGGAACGATCTTCCATATCTGCTATTTTGAGTTGGAGCTACTGAATTATGGCTTTGTGATGATAATGGGCATCTATGATGTTGTTATGAGCCTGGCATAGCTCACTCACTTTTGTTTCAGTGTGAGTAAGTCGCTGGTCATGTTCTTGTAGGGCCTGGGATAGAGGGGTTACTGCGGCCATCAAGTCTGAGTGTAGGGCCTGCTTTAATGATAAGAGCATATTCTTTATAGCAAGTTCAGATGCGGGTTGGTCTATTGCCGGAAATGCTTCAATAGCAGATTGGGTGGCCTGGTGGTTGGCAAGGTTCCCTGTTGTTGTGGGGAGGTTGTCTATTCGGGGCCTGGACTTAAGAGGGCTCCGAGAGGAGGGAGATAGAGATGGAGATAACTCACTGGGGTCTCCTTCATAGAGAGGCCTGGAGAGCCGTGGATCTGGTTGGTATATTTCTTCGTTCGTTCCAAACGAAGCTTCGTTCTGGCGGCCACCGCGGCCATCTTGGCTGCACGTGGAGCTCCGGGCTGGGTAGAAGTCCGTGAGTTTTTGGAGTTTGCATGGCCATTTCCGTCTTCTGGGCATGGTGCCCTGAGGGAGAAATGATTGCTCCAGGGTGGTGCTGGTTTTGGAGGCTCAGATGTCGGGTTAATGCCGCTATTAGGCTGGAGGACGAGAGGAGCTTCAGAGGTATGCAACCATCAGCTCCGCCGGCTAGCCCCACCCCTCTGTTGTTTACATTTAGCAGAAAAATATGAGGTTACAGTGGATACACGTGTGGCAGAGATGTGTGAATCACAAGAGCGGATGAATGGAAAGGAAATAGATGGCATGTATATATATATATATATATATATATATATATATATATATATATATATATATATTGTGCAATTATTTTTTTGACTGAAGTTTAACTCTGATTTGGGATATAGAACCATTCTGTAATATATATGTGATGATAGATTTGTAATATAAACAATTAGTAAAGGTAATGAGTAGGGATGAGCCAAACACCCCCCATTTCTGTTCGCACCAGAACATGCGAACAGACAAAAAGTTCAGGGCGAAGATCCGAAGACCATTAAAGTCTATTGGACGCGAACATGAAAAATCAAAAGTGCTCATTTTAAAGGCTTATATGCAATGTTATTGCCCTAAAAATTTTATGGGGACACGGGTCCTGCCCTAGGGGACATGTATCAGTGAAAAAAAAGTTTTTAAATCAATAATTTTTTCAGGAGCAGTGATTTTAATAATGCTTAAAGTGAAAAAAACATTTGAAAAATTCCTTTAAATATTTTGCCTGGGGGGTGTCCTTAGTCTGTGTGTAAAAGGGCGCAGCTCTGTGAGGTGTAGAACATAGCCAGAGAAAAATGACATTTCCATAGGAAAAATTGGCATTTAAAATCGCGGCCGATTCCCGGCAATGTACAAAAATTCGCTGGGGAAAAGTGCATCCCCCCCCGTCCAAACTAGGCTCTTTGGGTCTGGTTTGTATATTAAGGGGAACCCCGTGCTAAATTTAAAAAAAATTGAGGTGGGGTCCCCCTAAAATCCATACCAGGCTACATGCCCTCAACATGGGGAGTATAGCTGCTTTGGGAGAGGGGTGCCCCCCACCTCAAAGCACCTTGTCCCCATGCTGATGGGGACAAGAGCCTCTTTCTTCCCCACAAGCCTTGTGGGGGTCTGCGGGTGGGGGCTTATCGGAAACTGGAAGCCCCCTTTAATAAGTGGGCCCCCAGATCCTGCCCCCATGTGAATAGGTTTGGGGTGCATTGTACCCCTACCTATTCACCAAAAAAAGGAGTGTAGTGTAAAAAAAAAAAGAGGCGGTATTTGGCAAGTCCGTTGTAAAATAGCTCTTTCTTCTTTCTTCCTCCATCTTCTCCTGGCCCGGTCCTTCTTCTGGTATTCTGCTTCTTTTTTTAGTCTTCTTGCTTCCTCTCTTCGTCTTCAATGTTCACTTTTCATCTTCAACTCCATCTTCTTTCGCCACTGCTCTCTCCGCTGCTGAAGCCCGGCCCCTGCGCATCTTGCATAATGGGCGGTCTTCACGATGACAGTTCTTTTATCACATGATGTCAGAAGGGGGCGGGTTCACTCAGTTACGTCACTGGGAACCGAACATCATTTCTTTTTAAATTTTGGCACGGGGTTCCCCTTAAATTCCATACCAGATCTGAAGGACCTGGTTTGGATTTTGGGGGAACCGCACGTAATTTTTTTTTTAATTTTGGCGCGGGCCCTGCTGTTGTACATTAGTTAAAAAATTGTGATAAAATCCCCCAGTCAAACAGGTGGCGAAAAATTGGGCCTTGGGTGTTGGCGGTGCCAGAACACTGTAATCCCTTGCAGTTACTCTTGTTGGACGCAGGAACGGGACCTGCTGTTGTAAATTAGTTTAACCACTTAAGCCCCAGAGCCCTTTTTTACACTTGTTGTTTACAAGTTAAAATCATTTTTTTTACTAGAAAATTACTTAGAACCACCAAACATTATATATTTTTTTTCAAACACCATAGAGAATAAAATGGCGATTGTTGCAATACTATTTGTCACACGGTATTTGCGCAGCAGTCTTTCAAGAGCAATTTTTTTGAGTTAAAAAATAAGTCAACAGTAAAGTTAGCTCATTTTTTTTGCATATTGTGAAAGAGGATGTTATGCCGAGTAAATAGATACCATATATGTTAGGGTTGAAAATTGCGCACAGTTGCGGAATGGCGACAAACTCTGGTACTCAAAAATCTCCATAGGGGGCGCTTTACATTTTTTATGGTTACCAGGTTAGAGGTGCAGAGGAGGTCTTTTGCTAGAATTACTGCTCACACTCTGGCAATCGCAGCGATACCTCACATGTGTGGTTTGAACACCATATTCATATGTGGGTGTGACTTACGTATGCATTTTCTTTGCTGCGCAAGCTCGCGGTTACAGTGGCGCTTTACATTTTTTTTTACATTTATTTATTTATTTAATTTGATACATTTTTTTAACACTGTTTGTTTAAGAAAAAAAAATATGATCACTTTTATTGCTATCACAAGTAATGTAAACATCCCTTGTGATAGTAATATATGGTGACAGGTACTCTAAAAGACCCCCCCCATCCCTCCTTTGCACTTCACAGTATTCATAATCGCCAAATATGGCGATTCCGAATACTGTCGGTTTTTTAAAACCGACGCCGTTTGCCGCCGAGTAAACCAGCAGTGACTTTCTGACGTTGCTTCCAGAAATGTACGAAGGAGTCCCGATTGAAGCTGATTCCAGCTTCCACAGGGACTCCACACAGCGGCCAGACGTGTCAGATTGGATCTCCGGTCTCCTGGTGGGACGGGAGACCTGAGAAAAGCGGCGGATGGTGGCGGGAGGGGGGGAATGGCCCCTCCTGCTCCCTGGGATAAAGACCGAGCAGCTTCCGAGCTGGATTGGCCAATATCTCCGGATAGCCGGTCGCCTACTTTAAAAAATGGTACCGGGGTATAGCCTGTAGCTGCAGGCTATAAATGGTGATTCGCGTTAAGTGGTTAAAAATTGTGATGAGCCCCATTCAAACAGGTGGTGAAAAATTGGGCCTTTGGTGTTGTCGGTGCCAGAACACTGTAACCCCTTGCAGTTACTCTTGTTGGGTGCAGGAACGGGCCCTGCTGTTGTAAATTAGTGTAACCACTTAACATGATTCGCTGTTTATAAACGGGGCTGCTTTAAGTGGAAGTATTGGGCTATAGACTGCTGCTACAGGGTATACCCTGGTACCATTTTTTAAAGCAGGCGGCCGGCTATCTGTTGATAACAGCCTATCCGGCTCGGGAGCCGCTCGGTCGTTATCCCAAGCAGTGGGAGGGGACATCCCCTCCTCCCGCCACCATCCGCTGCTCCTCTCCGGCCTCCCGTCCCACCTGGAGACTGGAGCTCCGATCCGGCACGCCCGCCGGCTGTGTGGAGTCCCTGTGAAAGCCGGAATTGGCTTAGATCAGGACTCCTTCGTACATTTCCGGAAGCAAAGTTACAACATCACTTTCAGTTTACTCGGTGGCTAACGGCGCCAGTTTAAAAAAAACGATAGTATTCAGAATCGCCGTTTTTGGCGATCTGAATACTGTGAAGTGTAAAGGAGGGATGGGGGGTCTTCCATCCTTCCATAAAGAGTACCTGTCACCATATATTACTGTCACAAGGGATGTGTACATTCCTTGTGATAGCAATAAAAGTGATCAGATTTTTTTTAAAGGAACATTGTTAAAAGAAAAAATATAATAAAATAAATAAAAAAATAATAAAAACAAAATGTTAAATACCACCGTCCCCGCGAGCTCGTGCAGCAAAGAAAATGCATACGTAAGTTGCGCCCGCGTTTGAAAACGATGTTCAAACCACACATGTGAGATATTGCCCCGATCGCCAGAGTGTGAGCAATAATTCTAGCAAAAGACATCCTCTGCACCTGTAACCTGGTAACTGTTAAATAATTTTAAAGCGTTGCCTATGGAGATTTTTAAGTACTGGAGTTTGACGCCATTCCGCAAGTGTGCGCAATTTTCAACTGTGTCATGTATGGTATCTATTTACTCTGCCTAAAATCCTCTTTCACAATATACAAAAAATTGGGCTAACTTTACTGTTTTCTTATTTTTCAACTCAAAAAAGTGAGTTTTTTTCCAAAAAAAAAGCTCTTGAAAGACAGCTGCGCAAATACCGTGTGACAAAAAGTATTGCAATGATTGCCATTTTATTCTCAAGGGTGTTTTTGAAAAAAATATATAATGCTTGGGGGTTCTAAGTAATTTTCTTTAAAAAAAAAATATTTTAACTTGTAAATAACAAATGTAAAAAAGGGCTCTGGGGGTTAAGGGGTTAAAAACGGTACATATTTTAATACACCACGTCAAGTGTACTATATACTGCATGGACAGATATACTGTATAGTGGATACTCAATACGCAGTGTGTATATATATATATATATATATATATATATATATATATATATATATACACATATACCAGGCTGTATATATTGTAATACACAACGCCAAGTGTACTATACTGTATACCTTATGTACAGTGTACACTGATATATAGTACACCGTGTGTATATATATATATATATATATATATATATATACACATACACACACACACACTAGACTGTATATATATAGATATATATATATATCTATATATATACATATATATAGATATACATATCTATTATATCTATCTATATATATATATAGATATATATATCTATATAGATATATAGATATTTATATATATATATTTTTTTTTTCCCCTACACTAACCTGTCTGCACTAATTGACAGATTTCTAACTATCTATCTGGTTAGCTATCTATTTTTTTTTTTTTTTAACATATTTTAAAATCTAGCTATCTAAACTGCCTGTCTTCAGGAACCTACGCTCTCTCTCTAACAAGCAACGCCGACATACTATCATAGAACCGCTGTACAAGTGGCTTTATATAGTGTGGGGCGTGGATTGAGACTGCTGTGCAGTGATTGGCTAAAGGCATCCTGCCTTTATTCAATCAAAGCTCTCACAGCAGGCCATCTGCTGCTTTGGCCAATCAGCGGGCGGCATTCCTCCACCATTTTAAAACATTATGGGGCGTGCAAAGTTGCCACGAATGCCCCATAATGTTCAGCTTTTGCCGGACAAATGAACAGCCGATGTTCGGGTCGAAAGTACGTTCGACCTGAACACGAAGCTCGTCCCTAGTAATGCGTTAACCCCTGTGTAAATACATATTAAATACAACTAAAGGCAACACTTTTTTATGTTTGCTAGAGTAAGGGAGCGTTTTAACCCTGGTCAGTTTTTTGTGTGGGGGAGACTTTGCTTTATGTCTCTTAACCAAAACAGTTAGGAGAGAAAATCCCTCCAAAGTGAGGGAATGTCTGGTTTTCACTTGGCTCACCAGAACTGGTGTTCTAATTGGAAGATTTCCTCTCTATTCCCGTTCTGGGGACGACCCAAAATATGGTATTTTCTTTCACTTTCATTTTCAGCAATAATGGTAAACATGACAAATAGAGAGGGTGAAGCTCGCTAATGGGGGCAAAGATAGCAATAAAGACATGACAGGTGTTCCAATCCCTCTCCATTCTATTCAAACCTAAAAAAAGTTTTGCCTTTAGTTATACTCTACATTTGTCTTCTAATCAAAGTTGTGGTGTAAGCAAAGCTCACCAAGCATTTAAACTTCCACATATATATGAAAAGCTGAACTCCAGGCAAGAAGCAAAATATACCAAAAAAAGATATGTGTGAGGATTGTTTTACTTGCCAAAATATTTGCATTTCAGTTTTTATAGTCCTAATATTTACACAGTCCCAATTTTTCTCTGCTAAGTAAGTTAAGTAATACTTACAGGTCCTGTCTCTGGCTAGGGGGGTTCCTTTTTGATCTCATCTTGGGAACAAAGCTCACACATTCAAGGGTTGCTCATTCTTCCTGGAAGAAATACAGAAAACCCTCACTTCAGCCATGTATCTATAGTTTACTTCTAATTCTCAACTTTCACTGGTTATTGGTAAACATATACACATGTCCTCTTTTTCTCGCTCTGTTTCACTTAGTTCACATTGAACTCCCTTGCTCCCGGTCTTTTATGGAGATAGGGATAGCTTAAGGCTCACACACACATAGAAACGACTGCAAATGTAAACTAGGATTTCACTTACCTTGCTGGTCATATGCCCATTATTCAGAAAGAAAGCAGACTGAAATGGTTGCTTTTCAGGTGCCATTGGGTCACACAAAATGTCCAGGGGGCACTAAAAACTCACTCAGTACCCCGGCTTCCTCCCAAGCTTAGGAGGGTAATTTAAAGAGGTGTCTATATTTTGCTGGAGTTTTGGAACAGGAGAAAAGGATAACTGCTCTCAGGGTATCTATCAGCAGTCCCTTTCATCCTCTTCTCTCCACGTGCAGCCTTCTGCAGCCTCTTGGTTGGCCAGGACAACCCCCACCAATCAATATTAAGAGTAAAAATACATCTATGACTATTTACTGTCAATGTAAACAAAAAAAAGTTCTCTCCTTCCTCGTACCCTGTTACTGAAACACTTGCAGTTTATGCACAGTTTGCATATAGTAACTGACAATAACTTAGCTCTAAAAAATTATTATTTAAAAAAAATATCAGCCACTATTATTTATCATGCTTGATGCAGGAAGGATGTTAATAAAATATGTGAGATGTTTAATTCACTTGACGCAGATCATGGTTAACACCTGGATGACAAGTGCAAACATATGTGAATATTAATAAGGTGTAGTGATCCACAATGTCTAGCTTATAGTTTTCTTAGTTATGCAATAATAATTCCCATGATAAGTTTTCATTCTTAAATTACCTTAGCAATAACAAAATAAAAAAAAAAGTGGATGGGAAAAGCTTTTTTTGACATATCTTTATGGTTTGGTTGTGATAAGTAATAATATCTGAACAATAACGTACACAACACTAGTAGAATTTTTGTTTAACCTGTACAGATCCGCGCTATAGCCGAAAGGCGGCTACAGTGTGGATCTGAATTGGTGGGTGGGAGCTCCTCGGCCCGTACTCGATGTCCGCTGGAGACCCGCGATCGCCTAATATTGTGGCAGAACGGGGAACCATCAATGTAAACACGGCGGTTCTCCGTTCTGTGAGAGGGGACATGACAGATCTACTGATCCCTGTGATTGGGATGAGTGAGATCTGTTATGTCCCTGCCAGCCCCCATACAGTTAGAACCCACACAGGGAACACAGTTAACCCCTTGATTGTCCCCTTAGTGTTAACCCCTTCCCTGCCAGTGACATTTATACAGTAATCAGTGGATATTTAAATTTCTGATCGCTATATAATGTCATTGGTCCCAAAAAAGTGTAAAAAATGTCCGACATGTCCGCCCAAATATCACAGTCCCCGATAAAAATTGTAGTTCGCCGCCATTACTAGTAAAAAAAAATAATAATAATAAAAACGCCATAAATTAATTCTCATGGTTTGTAGATGCAATAACTTTTGCGCAAACCAATCAATATACGCCGATTGCATTTTTTTTTACCAAAAATATGTAGAATAATATATATCGGCCAAATCTGATTAATTTTTTTTTTATTTTTTTTTCTTGGGATATTTATTATAGTAAAAAGTAAAAAATATTGTTCTTTTTTCAAAATCGTCGCTATTTGTTTGCTTATAGCACAAAAAATAAAAACCACAGAGGTGATCAAATACCACCAAAAGAAAGCTCTATTTGTGGGAAAAAAACATTTTGTTTGGGTACAACGTCGCACGACCTCGCAATTGTAATTCAAAATGCGACAGCACTGAAAGCTGAGAATTGGTCTGGGCAGGAGGGGGTTTAAGTGCCCAGTAAGCAAGGGGTTAACGAAAAAAAAAAAAAGAATAGAGGGTTTGAGCTTTCCGGTCCACTGTATGTTTACAATAACACCTTCACTTTTTTTAAATAACAAACATGTTATTCTTACCTGCTCTGTGCAATGGTTTTGTGCTATTTTCGGTATTTTCAGTGTGATGCATGTAAATATAAGTCAAAGGTGTTACAATATTAATGAGCAAAGCAAACAAAAACAGAAAAAGTTTAACTATTAGTTAATAAAACATAAAAAAAAATCACCAGGAAAATTACAATTGAATAAACTAATGGGTTAATAAGGGATTCAACAGAGGAACATGTAATTAGAAAAAAATATTTTTTTTTACTTGTCAGGATTGCTTTAAAGGGGTTGTAAAGTCTTTGGGTTTTTCACCTTAATACATTCTATGCATTCTATGCATTAAGGTGAAAAACCTTTTTAGTGCAGCAGCCCCCCCAGAGCCCCCCTTCACTTACCTGAGCCCGAACCGATCCCGCACCGGGGACGAGCCTTGTCCCTCTATCTCTGAACATAATAGAGCTAATAGAAGCTGATTGGCTACCATGCACAGCTGCACCAGATTTTGCACTTCCCAGTTTTAGTAAATCAACCCCATTGTTTTCATGCACTGATGATGGCCAAAAGACTGAAACAACTGTATGCAGTTTGGAATAAATGGTTCTATAATATTAGACTATATTTGCACTATACGCCAGCAATCTTGGATGTGCATATGTCTGCTGGGGCATAAAGAAATGCTATGCATAGCCCCGCCCACTTTGTTGCAACAAAGGATAATCCTCTTATTTTTGGAATATGAGAATGCCTTCTGTTCTAAAAAGGATTTACTATGCTATGTATAATACCATGAAAACACAGACAAGATAGTTTATGAAAAAGATAGGTTTGACAGATTAATTTCTGATTAATTGTATTATAATATCACCAATCAAAGAGACCTGATTTGTACAAATTGAAGAAGGATGCTACTATCTGATCATTAGCCAACTGGGAACATAAAACAATCCCAGAACATATAGGAAAAATCTCGCCTAACTTCAGTGTGGCTGCCGGCTAACTCAACATTTGTAAAGCCAGTGTATGAGGTATATCAACCTGTTTTTGCCCAATTTAAATTGCTGGGCAATCAAAATTGGTGAGTGTGTATTCAACTACAGGGGGTGGGTTGCACTTGGTGATTCACATTGAGCTAAGAAAATCTTTGATGTTGTAACAATATTTAATGGTGTATTATGAGCTATATTCAAATTGAATTAGCTTTACTTTCACTGCAGAACAATTTTAATGCTATTTGAAACAGTGGGTATTAGAATGCATGTCATGTTTTTAGTACTCTTTATATCTACATTGAGGAAATTTTCTTTCTGCTTTCTGCTAGGTTACAGACCCATACCAGGCTTCTTATCCTTGATGAGGTTCTGTATTTTACGAGGGACACCATAAAAAAAAATCAAAAAGGAAAAAGGGAGTGGAATGCATTTTAAGGGGGTACCAATGCCCTCCAAAATTCCATAACAAACCCTTATCTGGCATGTTGCCTGGATGGTTGAGAAGGGGTATAGTAATTGTGCACCTTCCAAACCATACTAGGCTAATTACCCTCAACATGGGGAAAGGAACTATATTGGTAGGGACAAGGGTATTTTCCCAGTTCCCTGCCCTGGTGGATGTGGGGGTCTATAGGGGAAAGTTATCAGAATCTTGAAGCCCCTTTCACAATAAGAGGGCCCAAGATATACACAGTCTTTATGGATGAGTGAGGGTACATAGTGTAACTGGTCACTCGTTCACAAACAAAACAAAAGTTAATAAACACACAACACATTTGACAAAGTCCTTTACTAAAAACAAAATATGTGGTCTGATATTGTTCAGGGGGTGGGTGAGGGTTCAATATGGAACTTTAGGGGGGCACTAAACTTTCTTTTATTTTTTGCGTGGGTTTCAGGTAACTGCCCAGCTCAGTGTCCTTGTTTGGGGATTCACCAGCGTTCTAACAACCAATAAGGGGGGCAGATGCAGGGCCCTGAGCCGCATGCCCAGGGGAGTGGGAATAGTAATACCGCCACTAAATGATTTCATACAGCAACTGGAGGCTTGCTTTGGCATGCAGGCAATCGGACTACTTAGTTCACCCGTTTGGTGAATGACATACAACCAGAGTGCGGTGACAAGGGGGTTGTTATACACGTTGAACTAAGGGCACATAGACTGTGCACTTTCAAGTGCAATTGCACTCTACAAGGGAATTTGATACAGAGCTTAGTAAAAGAGGGGAAACTATGCTGACTTCCATCATCCAATCATGTGCATGCACAAATGGTCCTTTTTAAATTTTCCTTGCATGTGATTGGGCATTCTTTCCAAAGTGTCGTTTCATCTGATTTACTAAGCTCTGGAGCAAATTACCTTGCAGAGTGCAACTCTATTTGACTTTAGTAAATCAGCCCCATAGTGTTCTTATACTTAAACCTCACCCCTAGTTTTAACTATATCTCACTCTTCTAAAAGAGTTGCAGCAACTGTACCAAGCATATATCACTGCTCCTAGCATCTATGCCATCAGCTGATTGGCTAGCATGCAAAGCTGCACCAGTTTTTGCACTCTCCAGCTTTAGTAAATCAACCCCTATGTGTCTGTGTGGAGATGGGTGTCTCACCAAATCTCACACCAAATCCCCCAAGACTAGCAGTCAGAAGCAGCAGTGCCTTAAATGTCATACTGCAGATATAGAGATACTGTATGAGGCTGCAGGCACAGGAATACCTAAACACCCTCACATACCAGGAATTGCGCTGCTTTTATTTTCTTCAAGAGGAATTAGAGTCACAAAGAACATTTTTCGGTGTAAACAAGAAAGGGGAAAAGTGCCTCTAAGTGCAGTATAACATGGAATACTTTATTACAACTCCAAAATGGTCACTCACATGTTAAAAGAATATATAAGCTCATCTAGTGTTGGACATCAACTGTATGAAGCACCAAGCTGTTCGCAACAACCGTGGAAGAAGAGGAGGTAGCCAACCATTCTAAATCCGAAGTTGGAGGCGGAGCCCAGTGTGGACTGCAACACTAGCTGTATGACTTCAGCAGGAGGGAGAGTGCGCAAATGCATTTCTGAGCATGTGCAATGCCAAGTTTGGCTTGAGAAAGGAGCGTGCATGCCCGAACATGTGAGTGACCATTTTGGCGTTAGAATAAAATATTCCATGTTGTACTACACTTAGAGGTTCTTTCCCCCTTTCTTGTTTGTTTTGCTATTTCACACAGAGTTTGCTTCTGCTCTTGGATCAGCTTGCCTTAAGTGGACCTTAGTGGATTAAAGTTGAACTTTTGATCACTATTGAACATAGACTTTTTTGAAAGATTAGACATTATTGCTAGATGCTGGTGATCATCACCCATATGCGCCTATAGCTGTACTTGTTCACTCGACTTAATAACTTTTTTCAGGGTACTGCTTACTGTAGGTACCAAATTTGTAGATGTTTCCTATAACATGCAAATCTTCACTTTTGAGTTCTTAGACACTATGGGGGTCATTTACTATAGTACTGAGTGCTAATTACAGCCA
>BLSH010412335.1:38483-51876 GCA_018402905.1 Glandirana rugosa
AATTAAAACACGTTCTTTACGTGTCGTTTTACGTTTACATGATACATCGTGATAACTTGCACAAAATTAAAAAGTGCATCGACATTGCTGGTTTAAAAAAAAAAAAATAGTGCTACATAGTACATTTGCACCTTACTGTGCATTTCTTGCACAAAATTAAAAAGTGGGTCTACATTGCTGGTTTAAAAAAAAAAAAATAGTGCTACATAGTACATCTGCACCTTGCTGTGCATTTCTTGCACAAAATTAAAAAGTGCGTCTACATTGCTGGTTTAAAAAAAAAAAGAATAATAAATAGTGCTACATAGTACATTTGCATTTTGCTGTGCATTTCTTGCACAAAATTAAAAAGTGCGTCGACATTGCTAGTTTAAAAAAAAAAAAAATAGTGCTACATAGTACATTTACACCTTGCTGTGCATTTCTTGCACAAAATTAAAAAGTGCGTCTAAATTGCTGGTTTAAAAAAATAAATAAATAAATAGTGCTACATAGTACATTTGCACCTTGCCGTGCATTTCTTGCACACAATTAAAAAGTGCGTCGACATTGCTGGTTTAAAAAAAAAAAAGGTAGTGCTACATGGTACAATTGCACCTTGCTGTGCATTTCTTGCACAAAATTAAAAAGTGCGTCTACATTGCCGGTTTAAAAAAAATATATAAATTTGTGCTAAATAGTACATTTGCGTCCAGAATGAAAAGAGCGTCAAATAAGGGACATGGTCGTGGTGCTGCTGGTGTTGGTGGTGTTGGTGAAGCTCCTGTTGCAAGGAGAGGACGTGGTTGATCTGTGCCACCTACACACACAAGTGAAACACCTTCCTCAGGTGCGAGTAGCTGACAGAACCTTCAACGTTATATGGTAGGCCGAATGCCGCTCAACGAATGGTGAGGCCAGAACTAGTACAGGCGATAGTAGGGTGGCTGACAATGCCTCCAGTTCCTTCACATTGTCTCCCACCCGGTCCCTTGCTGAAAGCTCAGAGTTGGCACCTGAACCCCATGGCCATCTGTCTTTCACCTCAGCCCCTTGTAAGCAGTCTGAGCCCCAAGTCATGCAGCAGTCTCTTATGCTTTTTGATGACTCTGCTGGTGTGCTTTCCGTGGGCCATCCACATAGCCCTGCCCCAGAAGTGGAAGACATTGAGTGCACCGATGCCCAACCACGTCTGTTTCAGGATGAGGACATGGAAACACCACCGCATCACTTCTCTGATGATGACGAAACACAGGTGCCAACTGCTGCGGCTTTCTACAGTGTGCAGACTGACAAGGAGGGCAGTGGTGAAGAGTGGGTGGAAGATGATATGGAGGATGATGAGGGCCTAGACCCCACATGGAATGAAGGTCATGCGAGTGACGTGTGCAGTTTGGAGGAAGAGGTGATGGTCGCACAGAGGCACCAGCACAGCAAAAGAGGAAGCAGGTTGCAAAAGTGGATCGACCATCCCCTAGACAGTACGCCTGCTACTACCCACCGCACCCAGGGACCTAACACACCAAAGGCAGCTTAAAGGAGTTCCCTGGCATGGCAGTTCTTCATACAATGTGCTGACGACAAGACACGAGTAGTTAGCACGCTGTGCAATCAGAGCCTGAAGAGGCATAAATGTTCTGAGCACAACCTGCATGACCAGGCATCTACATGTAAAGCACGAGCTGCAGTGGAATAAGCACCTCAAAATCCAAGAAAGGTCTCGGGCTCCTCCTGCTTCCGCTTCTGCTGCTGCCTCGGCCTCTTCCTCCACTTCTACAGTGCCAGTGTCACCTGCCACCAAGCAAACAGACGATGTGACAGCAATGCCACCATGTCCGCCACCTTCCCCAAGCATTTCCACATGGCTCTATGGAAGCTTACAGCTGTCCATCTCCCAAACACTGGAGAGAAAGAGGAAGTACCCCTCTTCCTACCCACTCACGATTCCTGGCCCTGAATACCAGCATTTCAAAATTCCTGGCCTTTGAAATGCTGTCATTCCGTCTGGTGGACATGGACAGTTTTAAAAACCTGATGGCGGTGGCTGTCCCACAGTATGTGGTTCCCAGCCGCCACTACTTTTCCAGGCGAGCCATCCCTTCCCTGCACAAACAAGTCGGGGCAAGATCAAGTGTTCACTGCGCAACACCATCTGTGGCAAGGCCTGAGGCGGATAGTAGTTTGGCGCATGTCCTTCCGCCACTGAGGATTGCAGGGCATTTCTCTTTGCCTCCTGTTGCCTCCTCCTCTACCATCTCCTCATCCGGTCAGCGTAACACCTTCACCACCAACTTCAGCACATCCTGGGGGAAATGACAACAGGCTGTTTTAAAACTGATATGTTTGGGGGATACACCCCACACTGCGCAGGAGCTGTGGACGGGCACTGAACAACAGACCGATGAGTGGTTGTTGCCACTGAGCCTCAAGCCCAGCCTAGTGGTGTGCAATAATGGGCAAAATCTCGTAGCAGCTCTGGGCCTAGCTGGTTTGACGCACATTCCTTGCCTGGCGCATGTGCTGAATTTGATGGTGCAGAAATTTCTAAAAAGCTACCCGGGTATGTCAGAGCTGCTGCAGAAAGTGCAGGCTATCTGTGCGCAGTTTCGGCATTCTCACCCTGCTCACCGAGCAGCCTGTCTGTACCCCAGCGGAACTTCGGCCTTCCCTCTCACCGCCTCCTATGCGGTGTGCCCACAGGGTGGATCTCCACCTTGCACATGCTGGAGAGACTGTGCGAGCAGCAGCAGGCAATAGTGGAGTTTCAGCTGCAGCACGCACGGGTCAGTCGCTCTGCAGAACAGAACCACTTCACCACCAACGAGTGGGCCTCCATGCGAGACCTGTGTTTTGAGTACTCCACCAACATGGCCAGTGCCGATGACGCTGTTCTCAGCGTTACTATAGCACTTCTATGTCTCCTTGATAAAACAATTTGGGCGATGATGGAAGAGGATGTGGCACAGGAGGAAGAGGAGGAGGAAGAGGGGTTATTTCCACGGTTATCAGGCCAGTCATTCACAAGTGGCTCGGAGGGTGGGTTCCTGCACCAGCATAGGCCATTTTTGGATATATATTTTAGCAAAAAGCAAGAAATATTGGGTATTTTTCAAAATTGTCGCTCTTTTTTTATAATGGTGATCAGAAGTGATGCAGAGGTGATCAAATACCACCAAAAGAAAGCTCTATTTGTGGGGAAAAAAGGACGCCAATTTTGTTTGGGTACAACGTCGCACGACTGCACAATTGTCAATTACAGCGACACGGTGCCGAATCGCAAAAAGTGCTCTGGTCATAAAGGGGGAAGTCCTTCTGGGGCTGAAGTGATTAATATGATTTACACAGGTAAATAGGGCAGACATTCCAATATTTGCATATTTTTATATTTTATCATTTTTTGGACATAGTCAACATAACATCTAAAATGACAGGTCTTAAAAATTAAATAGTGTCCGTATACTTTTTGTCAATTTTATATTGACATACACCTAAAAGAATAATTGTAAATGCACAAACAAATGTGCTGCTTAGCTCATCAAAAGATGCAACTGATACAGAGTAGTACAAGTTAGTGCTATTATACCTGCAGCCTCATGCCAAAGATGTGGATTTATTTATAGCCAGACAAAATCAATAAGAAATCTAAGTCTAAGGCAAGACTGCATACACAGTAAAACTGAAGTCTCCAAAAAAAGATAACAATCTGAAAGTGATATGTGATTTTAAAAAAATGAACACTAGCACACATTATTCTGTAAATGTAAAATATGAATGCATATAAACTCAATATAAGAAACAGAATTAAAATTGAATATAGGCAGAAAATACATGTAAAATACCTGCAGAAAAAGTTTAATTTTAAAATACACCAGAGACAATAGAAATGCTACTGGTAAAGTTTTTCTGCAGCAAAGTTAATAGACTTTTTTCAATGCCCACTACAAAAATCTAAAATAATAACAATATTAATAATAATAATAATTATAATTATTATTTCTGTCATTGTTTTTTATTATTATTATTATTATTATTATTATCATTAATACTGATAATAATAGTATAATACTTCCATTATTTTTGTTAAAAACTCTCATAGACTGCTACGTCAGACATTAACAACAGAATATAATCATTGCGAAATTCCTTTCCAGTGAAGAAATAAATGTAATGCTAGTTTCTACAGTAAGGTAAGTTTTTTTCTAAAAATTTTCTTTAACTACTAGAGTGCTTAAGCCTTTTCCTCCCTAGAACCCACTTCAGAGTGTTTTTTGTTTTGAAGTTGTCTTAGGTTTGTACCTTATAACCTTTGTAGGTTACCCTAACATATTATGCATTTTTTTCTGGAAAGATAGGACTTTAACCACTTGTCACCCGTCCACCGTCAAATGACGGAGGGACGGTGCAGCTCTTGTTCTGGGAAGATAACATATGACATCTTCCCAGAATGGCGGCTCTTGCGCACCCACGGGGGCGCACAACACAGTGCTCATGGCCGCGCTGTGTTGCTAGGACACGGTCTCTGTAAAGAGCAGATGACGTGGCTCTTTAACCATGTGATCGGCTGTGTCCAATCACAGCCGGTCACATGTAAACACGTAAATGCCAGTAATCATCTCTCATCGCCTCACACAGACAGAGTGTGTGGCGAAGGGAGCAGCATCTCTTGGCAGGGGACATCTACATGTGTAATCAGGGCACTGATCATCAGTGCCCTGATTACAATAAAGTGCCAACAGTGCCAGCAATCAGTGGCCACCCTTGCCCACCAGTGCCAGAAAACAGTGCCCACCAGTGCCAGCAATCAGTGCCCATTAATGATGGTAGTCATTGCTGGCTATTAGTGCCGCCTATCAGTGCTGCCCATCAATGCCCATCACTGCTGCCCATCAACGCCATCCATCAGTGCCACCCACCAATGCCCATCAGTGCCGCCCATCAGTGCCACCTATTACTGCTCATCAGTGCCAAACATCAGTGCCACCTATCAGTGCCCATAAGTGTGGCATATTAATGCCTCCTCATCAGTGCCACCTAAACAGTGCCCATAAATGCCAACTCATCAGTGCCCATCAGTGCAGCTTATCAGTGCTCATCAGTGCCGCCTCATCAGCACACATCAGTGAAGGAGAAAAATTACTTATTTACAAAATTTACTGACAGAAACTAAGAAAAACGTTTTTTTTTCAAAATTTTCAGACTTTTTTTTTAAGAAAAAAATTTAAAAACCTAGCAGTGATTAAATACCACCAAAAGGAAGCTCTATTTGCGTGAAGAAAATTATAAAAATTTCACATGGTTACAGTGTAGCATGACCGCGCAATTGTCATTGAAAGTGTGACAGTGCTGAAAGCTGAAAAATGGCCCGAGCAGAAAGGGAGTGAAAGTGCCTTGTATTGAGGTGCATAATTTGGTAGCAGATTTGAATACATATATTTTTATTTCCTTGGTTTTATAGAAAGAGCCCTCTTTAACCACTTGCCTACTGGGCACTTAAACCCCATTCCTGCCCAGACCAATTTTGACATTTGGGTGCTCTCACACTTTGAATGACAATTGCTCAGTCATGCAACATAGTACCCATATGATATTTCTGTCCGTTTTTAATAGAGATGTCTTTTGGTGGTATTTCATCACCACTGGGTTTTTGTTTATTTTTTGTGCTATAAATAAAAAAAGACTGTAAATTCTGAAAAAAAAACATTGTTCTTCGTTTCTGTTATAAAATTTTGCAAATTAGTACATTTTCTTCATAAATTTTGGCCAGCATTTATACTGCTACATTGTTTTGGTAAAAATAACCCAAATCAGTGTATATGATTTGGTCTTTGTTGATCACACCTGATGTACTGACGGCCTATCTCAACTTCTGAGGCACTAACAAGCCAGGACCGTACAAATACTCCCCAAATGACCTCTTTTTGGAAGTAGAAGTTCCAAGGTATTTAGTAAGAGGCATGGTGAGTTTTTTAAAGTTGTCATTTTTCCCCACAATTCTATGCAAAATGTAAATGCAAAAATTGTTATATTAACTGGTTATTTCTCTCACACGGCATAGGCATACTTGCAACTATACCCCAAAGCACATTCTGCTACTCTTCCTGAGTATTACAATATCACATGTGTGGGACTTTTTCACAGCCTAGCCACATAGAGAGGCCAACATGCAGGGAACACCATCAGGTGTTCTAGGAGCATAAATTACATATCTAATTTCTTGACTACCTATCACATTTATGAAGGCCCTGAAGCACTCAAACAGTTGAAACATCCACAAAATGAGCCCATTTTGGAAAGCAAACACCACAACATATATTCTGTAAGGCATAATGGATCTTTTGAACATGTCTTTTTTTTCCACAAGTTTTTGTAAACTTTGGAAAGAAAATGAAAACTTATTTTTTTACACAAAGTTGTTGTCACAACATGGGGTCTGGTGACTGGTGCGTACCACTGAAGTGCGAATCGCATCAAGGGAGTGTAGCATGTCACAAGGTTGTGGACCTATGGCTGACTGCTGCTAAGAAGTACCAGCTGATACAGAGAGAGGGCCCCCTAGAACATGGACACTGAAACTCAGGGAGCTAGTGCATCGGTTTCCCCAGGGTGCCAGTGGGTGTTCACCAGGGCCTCTAGTGGTGAGGGTGGATTTGGCTGCAACTGGATCCAGGTCACAGCCCCCAGGGTCCCCTAGCTCACGCTCGGACTAGCCCCAGGTGGTAGAGGTGAAGCAGCCGCACAGGAATAGTAAGAATAGTCAGAAGAATAGTGAAGGGTCAGGACAACCAGAAGACAGGCAAAGTGAACAAGTATCATGAAAATTACCTTTGCCCCCACAATAGAGGCACAGGCCCAGAGTTCTGCACCTAGCACATTCCTCGGAAGATAGCCTGGTCTGGCCCAGATGGGTTCCTCAGCTGGCAGGGGATGCTCCTCGATACGAAGAGAGGGGAGCTTAGACTGCCTAAGGGCTGGGAGGTGCTGGCATTTTCTTTCTAGGGACCTCTCCTGAAAACGGATGTCGATCTGGTTACACAAGGAGATGACCCCGTCCAGATCAGCGGGAATGGTTCTGCCTGCTAATTCATCCTTTACTTTGTCAGAAAGACCATGTAAAATGGTTGCCACTAAGGCCTCATTATTCCAACTCAGCTCAGCAGACCGTGTATGAAAATGAAGCGCATATTGTCCTACAGAAGTCTGAGACGTAAAAGGACACTAGCCACTGAGGAGACATGACCTGGTTCCTCAAAGATATTCCGAAACAGTTTCAAGAAGCTAGACAAGATAGAAACCACTGGATCATTATTATCCCAGAAGGGGGTGGCCCAGGCTAACTCCTCACCAGACAGGAGAGATATATTATAGGCTACCTTGGCCCGGCCGGACAAGAAGTTTTGGGGCTGGAGCTTAAAATGAATGGTGCACTGGCTAAGGAACCCCCTGCAGGCCTCAGAGTATTGGGACGGAGCCGGTAAATGCAAGGAGTATGTGGCTGCAGCTGTGGCCGGAATAGGTGCAGCCGGTGATGGCGGTTGGGGTTGTTGCACTGGGATTCCTAAGGGAGCCTGAAGTTGTTCAAATCGGGAGGCCAAATCCTGAAGGAATCACATCACCTGGGACTGATTAGATTCCTGGGTCTCGAATCTGCAGAGTATGCCCCGCAGCAGATTATCTGCGGGTAGCGGCACATCAGCCGGGTCCATGGCTGATCAAACTGTCACAACTCTAATGGGGTCTGGTGACAGGTGCGTACCACTGAAGTGCAAATCGCATCAAGGGAGTGTAGTGCACCACAAGGTTTTAGACCTATGGCTGACTGCTGCTAAGTAGTACCGGCTGATACAGGGGGGAGAGCCCCCTAGAGCATGGATGCTGACACTCAGGGAGCTAGTGCATCGGTTTCCCCAGGGAATCTAAGAGCCAGTGGGTGTTTAACAGAGCCTCTAGTGGTGAGGATGGATTTGGCTGCAACTGGATCCAGGTTGCGGCCCCCAGGGTCCCCTAGCTCACGCTCGGACTGGCCCCAGGTCGTAGAGGGGAAGCAGCAGCACAGGAATAGTAAGAGTAGTCAGAAGAATAGCGAAGGGTCAGGACAACCAGAAGACAGTAGAAACCGAAGACAAGCCGAAGATCAAGGTATGAGGCAGGAAGGGATAGTCAGGCAGGCTAAGGAACAGAACACGGATAAGACTCAGAGCAACCAAAGGAGACAATCACACACAAGCCAAACACAGACAAATGTTGATCAGCAATGCGACCTTGTACTGCCAGGTATTATATTCTGTTACCAATTAAGGCCTGGGGCGGAGACCAGCTGAGGAGGGTCTACTAAAGCACACAGCTGAGGGAGGCCCGGCCTTTAACTGGACACATGCAGCAAAGGTAGGCAACAGATAAGGCATGAACGTTTGCTGAGGTTTCAAGACAGAATGTATACTATGGTTTCATGACAGTTGTCAGTTTATAAGATATTATAAGACATAGCTTGTGCATACCAATAATTGCACCCCAAAATACATTCTGCTACTCCTCCTGAATATGGTGATACAACACGTGCGAGACTTGTACACAGCCTGGCCACATACAGAGGCCCAGCATCCAAGTAGCACATTCAGGCATTCTAAGATAATAAATTATACACCTAATATCCTGACAACCTATCTCAACTTTGAAGGCCCTGACAGCACCAGGACAATGGAAATGCCCACAAAATGACCCCATTTTGGAAAGCAAACACCCCAACATATATTCTATGAGGCATAATGAGTCTTTTGAACATGTAATTTTTTTTCCACAAATTTTTGGAAACTGTGGAAAGAAAATTAAAACATATATTTTTTTTTTACACAAAGCTGTCCATGTATAAGATATTTCTAATACATAACATGTACATACCAAAAATTACACCCTAAAATACATTCTGCTATGTATGGTAATACCACATGTGTGAGACTTTCACACAGCCTGGCCACATACAGAGGCCCAACATGCAAGGAGCACCGTCAGGTGTTCTAGGAGCATAAATTACACATATCATTTCCTGACTACCCATCACATTTTTGAAGGCCCAGGAGCACCAGGACAGTGGAAACACCCACAAAATACCCCCATTTTGGAAATCAAACACCTCAACGTATATTCTATAAGGCATAATGAATCTTTTAAAAATGTAATTTTTTTCCCACAAGTTTTTAGAAACTGAAAAGAAAATTAAAACATATTTTTTCTTACACAAAGTTGTCCATTTATAAGATATTTCTAACACATAGCATGTACATACCAAATATTACACCCCAAAATACATTCTGCTACTCCTGAGTTTGGCGATACCATTTGTGTGAGACTTTTCCACACCCCGGCCACATACAGAGGCCCAACATGCAAGGAGCACTGTCAGGTGTTCTAGGAGCATAAATTACACATCTAATTTCCTGATTACCTATCACATTTTGAAGGCCCTTCATATTTCTAACACATAGCATGCACATACCAAGAATTACAACCCAAAATATATTCTGCTGAGCAAAAGGTAAATAAAAGATAACCTATGGTTTTAGTAGTGCAGTTGTCCACAGAGGAGAGCATTGTTCCAGGCAGCAGGCAGGGACATGGTCAGCGACAGTGAAAGGAATTGTCAAGGCAGCAGGCAGGAATACTGTCCATATACAGTCCAGGGTCAGTGCAGGCAGAGATATTGTCAGCACAGCCAAAATATTGGTCCAGGTAGCAGGCAGAGGTGTGGTCAGTTCATGCGTCAGGCAGAAACGTGATGGCAGTAAGTCGACAGCAGGAAAAAATATCGGGCTTAGGGCCTTGGTCAGGAAAGAATTGGGACAGGGGTAGAGGCTTCTCCCGCCCAAATCTCTTTGAAGCCTTCAGTCTCGAGATCCTAATCTGAGAATGAGAAAACCAAAAAATTAGTTTTCTTTATCTGGAAAAACAATTCTTAAGCCCCTCACATATGTGAGTGATCCCTGTGTTATCATGAATCACACTACTACAGTAGCAGGGTAAAAGATCAATCCAAGCAGCAGACAAAAAATGTGGTCAATAAACAGTCCAGGGTCAGTTCCAGAGCAGGCAGAGGTATGGACAGTTTAGGGAGCAGGCAGAGGCGTGGTCAAATAAAAGGCCAAGTTCAGTTCCGGAGCAGACAGAGGTATGGACAGTTTAAACGGCAGACAGAGGCGTGGTCAAATAACAGGCCAGGGTCATTTCCAGAGCAGGCAGAGGTATGTGCAGTTTAGACAGCAGGCAGTGGTGTGGTGAAATAACAGGCTAATGTCAGTTCCAGAGCAGGCAGTGGCATAAGGGGTGTGAAAGAATTGGCAGGAATTCAAAATTACATTTACCATACTTTACTAATAATGTAGAGAAGTATGATAATGGTGGAAACAGTCACCTATGCAGAGGCCTGGTTGGGAAACACACTGGTGACAATAAAAACGGGTGCTCATCTAACTTCTCTTCTGGGGCACACTCTTTCTCTGGAGGGACTTTTTCAAGGGAAACAGCGTTTGTGGAGTTTGTTCACTGAATCTGAGCGAATGCTTTCTGGTGGGCCTTCAGGGTACAAAAGGGTGGTGACAATTTCCTCTTGATCGAGAAGAAAGGATATGGGTGTCTCGGTGGATTTGTGGTAAATCAATGTATTATAACTGGCCAAATTAAAAAAATAAATAGAGACTTTTTAGTACCACTGGTGGGTTCTTCTTACAGCAAGGTAGGGCTGGATCACCTGATCATTGAAGTTGACTCCCAACATGAACAAATTGTAATCATGAACACATTCTGGTTTATGGATTGGGCCGTTCATTCCGGGGATTTGTACATAGTTGTCATTGTGAATTGATGAAAGCACGTAGATGTCTCGTTTGTCCCTCCACTTGATAGCCAATATTTCCTGGTTCCACAAGGTCGTTGACTCCCCTTGTTGTAGTCTTGTATTAACACGCCTTTGTGGGAAGCCTGGCTCTCTTCTTCCCGTGAAGATTGCAGAAAAGGGGCAAACTCGGGTAGTAATTTATCAACATTTAGATGATAACCCTTTTCAAGGAGTGAATATACGCAGATATTTTTGTCAGGGTTAAATAATTTGGCAAATTTCTCAAAGATAAAATGTAGAAGTGGCTGAATATTATACAATTTGTCATATGCTGGGTCATTTTGGGGGGGGCACTGGTTGTTATTGTTGTAATGGAGGAACCGCATAATCATTAGATATCTTGTTCTCTGCATAATGCATAATTAGACTGGCATGTGGCGGATGGGGTGGATGGACCAGTATTAGTGTAATTGTTTTTTTTTGTGAGTCTTATATTGAATGTGAGGCCTAAAAAGATTCTAAATTCCTCCACTGTTAAATCTCTCCACTCGTAGGTATGGGCGTAACTTGAACCTGGGTTGCTCGATATGAATTGTTGGGCATAGAGGTTACACTGGGCCACAATTGAATGTAAGAAGTAATCTGTAAAAATAATATGGGGCAAAATTTTCTGTGTTCAACTGGACACCTGGCTGGGCAGTGAAAGGGAGGATGTTAGCTGCTCCTGAATTAGGGGAAAGCCACAGATGGTTTTGAAGGCACTGTACTAATGGTGGATGGCACTGCGCTGCTGGTGGATGCCACTGTCTACTTGTGGTAGCCTCCTCACCAGAACACCTTTATTTGGTGGGCACACTTTACTCTTCCTCCAATTCTGTAGCAGACCCACTGTTTAAAACTGGTTCATAATCAGAATCAGAATCGGACTCCCACAGACAGCCACAGAGAGCTCCCCGCTGCTCTCGTTGGTCCTTACTGGAAACAAAAATTTCTAGACATACTGGTGGTGAAAAACTGCTGCGATAGAAACACTGGGAAAGATGTGGCTGCACTGATGGGTGCTGATGAGGCTGGTCTAATGAGGCTGCACTGCCGGGTGCTGGAGAGGCTGCACTGCTGCACTCTGATTAGGGTGCACTGGTGGGTGGTGATGAGGGTGCACTTATGTGCACTGATGAAGTTGCATTGATGTGCACTAATTCACTGCACTGAGGCTGCATTGATAAGCCAGCACTGTTGAGGCAACATTGATGGGCACTGAAGAGTATCCACTGATAGGGTGGCATTGATGCGCACTCACTGGGCACTGTAGTGACACTGATGAGCACTGTACTGGCACTGAAGAGCACTGTACTGGCACTGATGAGCTCTGTAGAGCACTAATAAGCACTCACGGATGGGCACTGTAGGGCAGTGATGTGCAATGATGAGCACTGTAGGGCACTGATGTGCACTGATGGGCACTGTACGGCACTTATTAGTAGAGTTGGGCAAACATTTCGGGCCAAGCAAAAGTTTGAGGTGAGCAATGCCTGTTTGGGATGAACACCCAAAATTGCAGGGCGTTCGGCGGGTGTTCGTCCTGCCGCACACCCTGCAATGCACTGCACAGTGCATTCTAAGCCCTGATTGGGCAAAGCTTTGCTGAATCAGGACACAGTGAATAGCTGGTTGTTAAGGAGTAAGCCGGCCACCGCGTCCTTAACAACCAATGAGTAGAGTTGAGCGAACATCTGGAAGTTCGGGTTCTGCTGGTCCAGCCGAACTTCGGGACAAAGTCCTGGTCCAGGTCCGGACGGAACCCGAACGATCGCATGGACACCGAACCCCATTGAAATCAATGGGGACCCGAAAAAATGGCTGTAACAAAGTCCTGGAAAGCTGGGCTGCAAAAGGAAGGAAATGGGGGTAAGGGTGGGACAAGTGACCTACAAAGAAATGGGGACAGGGAAATAGCTTTAAATATTTAAAAAAAAATAAAAACATAAAAAATGCAAAAATGGAGGTGAATGTGGATCATCTTCAAACTGTCTGAAAAGTATTAATTAACGGTAGAAGCCATATAACTGTTCTAAAATCATCTTCAAACTAGGGCAAGTGCCCTACAAAAAAATGGGGATAGGGAAAATAAATTAAAATCATATAAAAAAATGGGAAGGGGGGTGGATGTGGAGTAGGACCCTAGAGGTTGACTAGGCCGTGACCGTGGCAGTGTAGGTGGAAGTGGCGGTGGTAGAGGAGTAGGAGGAGGTAGCCAACATGTTTTTTTTTTTGTATTGAGGCCTATTCAAAAAAAGAAGTATATGAATGGGAGGAGGATGAGGAGATGGTGGCGGTGAAGGTGGATGTGACGGTGCCAGTGCCGGATCAGTTGGAGATCCCAGGATGAGGTGTAGGTGGGGGGAAGGGTAAAAAAATATACTAAAATTAAATAAAAGGGATAGGGGTAAAAAAACATCCCGTGAACGGGATCAAACTTCTACTAAAATCTTGTCAATATACCGAAGATGGCAATTAATTATGAAAAGTCTGTCAAACTTCTACTAGGTGTAAGTGGAGGTAAAAACGTAAAAAATACAAAAATAAAAA
>BLSH010412335.1:55608-71385 GCA_018402905.1 Glandirana rugosa
TGCAAGGGGTAAGTGCACTACATCGAACTCTCCAGGACGTTTCTTCTTACGCTCTTTGACTGGTTTTTATCCAAACGGGTCGAACATCATAGTATGAGTTTTTCAGAACTCCGACATGGGGTATGAGTAAGTGTACCCCACCCTAGACCCCCGACGGAACAATTTCTCCCGAAGGTCTAAGACTATTCGGGGGACGGGCGTCTGGGGTGTTGGTGTCGGGTCCCAACACCCCTACTCCGGGAACAGGGGTAGTTGTACCCCCGTTCCACGAAACCCCACTCCCCCGTCTCGGTAGAAAAAAATGAAAAAATAACGGCTAAATAGCAGAACCCCGGACCGAACCCGAACGATTTTTGAATTGTCCGGGTCCGGGTCCGTGCCCCGGACACCCGAAAGTTCGGTACGGACCCGAACGTTACAGTCCGGGTTTGCTCAACACTACCAATGAGTCATCAGCTGTCAATGGGCTTCCCCACTGACAGCTGAATGAAAAAAAAAACATTGTCGGCAATAAAAAAGTAAAAAAAGATGGCTCTGCCCCCTCACCCCAAAGCACCTTGCCCCCATGTTGATGGGGACAAGGGCCTCATCCCCACAACCCTGGGCTGTGGTTGTGGGGTCTGCGGGCAGGGGGCTTATCAGAATCTGGAAGCCCTCTTTAACAAGGCAGCCCCCAGATCCCACCCCATGTGAATGAGTATGGGGTACAGCCTCAAGACTTTTTGAGTATGATACTACAAGCTGGGCAAACCTATTTTTGGTCAGTTTCTCGCATTCTTCTTTGCAGGACCTCTCAAGCTACATCACGTGAATGGGGAACGTTGGTGCACAGCCATTTTCAGATTTCTCCAGAGATGTTTAATTGGGTTCAAGTCTGAGCTCTGCCTGGGCCACTCAAGGACATTCACAGGGTTGTCCCATAGCCACTCCTTTGTTATCTTGGCTGTGTGCTTAGGGCCATTCTCCTGTTGGAGATTTTCATCAAGGATGTCTCTGTACCATGCTGCATTCATCTTTCCCTCGACCCTGACTTGTCTCCCCACAGCATGATTCTGCCACCACCATGCTTCGCTATAGTGATGGTATTGGCCAGGTGATGAGCGATGCCTGGCTTCCTCCAGAAATAACGCTTGGCATTCAAGCCAAAGAGTTCAATCTTTGTTTCATCAGACCAGAGAATTTTGTTTCTCATGGTTTGAGAATCCTTCAGGTGCTTTTTGGTAAACTCCAGGTGGGCTGTCATGTTCCTTTTACTGAGGAGTGGCTTCCATCTGGCCACTACTGGACTGATTGGTGGAGTGCTGCAGAGATGATTGTTCTGGAAAGTTCTCCTCTCTCTACAGAAAAATGCTGGAGCTCTGTCAGAATGACCATTGGGTTCTCGGTCACTTCTCCCTTTTCGCCCGATCGCTCAGTTTTGCCAGGCAGCCTGCTCTAGAAAGAGTCCTGGTGGTTTAGGGCGCTAGGACCTGTTCTCCCTGCACATTTTCAATGTATTTATCAACTGGCCCCCACTCTCAGAGATGTGATTGCCTCTGGGGTTGTGGATCCCCCTATAGTAAAAGAGAATTGGTTGTTCTCCTTTCTGTCCAGCTTCTATGCATGTGGATGGTGCTCAGCATGTAGGCACTCAAGAAATAATAATAAAAGGCATAAAGAATTTTCTTGTACAGTTACCAATAAGAACTATAAGATCAAGGACCATATCACTTACAGTACGCAAGGGGTGGTCTACATGCTGGAGTGTGATTGCAGCCTCCAAAACATTAGCAGGGCCTCTAGGGCACTGAGTATACGTATAGGAGAGCACATAAACAATATCAAAAAAGGCCTTAGATCACATAGAGTTTCTAAACACTTCAGGATGTGTCATTACAGGGACCCCAGAGGTTTAAGATTTTGAGGAGTGGAAAGAGTTAGCAAGCATTGAAGAGGGGGGAATTTTATTAGGCGCCCAAGTCAAAGGGAACCTTTTTGGATCTTTGACACTAAGGTCCTTAACCCTTCTGGATTGAACGTAGAGTTCAATCTGAACTGCCTTATTTCAGACAGCTAGTTGGTATCATAGTATTTTCCCCCTTTATGCTATGATACATATAGTTTTTCTTTTATATATGGTTTTATGATATTGGGGAATAGATCACTGTGATATAAGCATAAGGGAACTTGGCTATTCCATTTATTACATTTGTTGGGGGTTGTAATTTTTATTTAAGAGTTATTCTGACTATACTGTATCTATATGCTGATCTTATGGGGTTTTGTAACGGATAGTCGCAGGTGCTTCAAATTTTGATCTAAATTATTAATGTGCAGTAAAAATGCTTTGGAATATTTTTGTTGCCTCTCAGATCCAGATTAATGGGTTTTGTGAGGCCTTTATGGCATTGCTGATAGCCCCCCTTTTTGGTAAGTGCTGCTGTATCCTGTTCTGGATCTATTATGTATGAGAAGGCTGTAGTTTTAGTGAGTGCAGCTATTGTTTCCATGGCAACTAGTGCTCTATATCATATACCGGGTGACGCTGTGGCTGATGAAGTCCCGTAGGATGTAACACGTATGGGAGGAGGAGCCGCGATCTGTGACATCACCCCCTGCTATCCGAATGATCCGAATGAGCTGATCTGGGGTTCGGCATTGTACATTACTTTTATGCTGGGAGCAAGAGGAAGTTATTGTAAGTGTTTTTAATGTATTAAAGTGTGAATTTTATTATCAAATAATAAAACTTTGATTATTTTACTTTTTATCTTGATTGGGTCGGATGTGAGCATCGAGACCATCGGACCATTGGGACTATTTGAACCTGGCATCACTCATCCCCTGATAGTGGGAACAAGTGTTTATTGACCATCCTGTTGGTTCAGGGGTCAATATTTTGAGGTGAACGAGCAATCTGTGTGCTGGTGGTGGGTTCAATCACCTAAGGTGTCTGTGTATCTGAAACTCTCTCTAGGATACTACTATCCAAGGACATTTCCTATTGGGCTTTGTACAGCTTTAAAAACAATATGCTGATGTTTAACTGTCATATGTGTATTTGCGCTGCATTGTTCATTTTGTAGTATTTCTTGTGGGGCTTTGTGAAATTACCCTTAGTGTTCAGCTAGCAAAATGTAATTGTTGGTTATTTCTGAGTTGTGCTTGAATTTTTTGTTTTGTACTTTCAAATGACATCTGCATACCAGATCCTCACTATGAATTTGGGGTGATGGTTTTCCAGGCCCACAAAGTCTCCTTAAGATACAGATATAGAGATGAAGCCAGACTCTGCTTTGACAAAACCTCTCCATCTACTTTCTTGATAGGATCATGACATCAAGGTGACCCAGCATGGGGTGGTGGAAAGGGGGAGAGAGGTAGGAGGCTTATACAAGGCCATACCCCCTTGGGCACTTTGTATATACAAAATACACAATATGTCCCCCTTACCCCTCCCCTTTTTTATTTTCCTTTCCCTTTTCCTGTCCTTTTCTCTTTATCATTCTTTTCTCTGCTTGCCATGTTGTAGGCTACAGAAGTCATAAGTGTGCCTTGGGGTCAAGGGAATCACATGTTGGATCTTCAGCAGGTTAGTGCATCCCTCTCCGTCCCATTGTTCTGGCTCCTATTGCTGGTTGTGGTATGCTTTGGTATGCATGGGAGTCACACAGCTGGGTGGACTGGAATCCTAGAAAAGCCTATTTGGCTAATTTTCTAAGGCATACAATAGTCCCACAATTATGATATTCTTTTATCTGAAGGCTTCTTACTGCTTACCTATATAGCGTAAGTGATGTCTATGCTATTTTTTTCTGATTCTTTATAAGTGTGACAGCAGGCGGGGTAAATCACCTGGTTGTGTCCAGGAGGGCATGTATGTGTGTCAGAGATTCAGGCTTTATACAGATTTTTTCCACTAGGGGGAAGTGCTGGGAGTTTTGCTACAAAAACTCCCAGCAGGCATAGAGGAGTGCTCCACCCTGGAACCAGTTTCTGTGACCATAGACTGGGGAGCATAACACACATCCTGTACATGGTAAGGCCTGAGTGGCTGAGTGTCCTAGCTGACAGACGGGGAAACCTATTGTGTAGTCAGTGGCCAAGGATTTATTTTGTCATTTGTTTTGTTTTGCTGTTTTTCTGCTTATGTAAATAGTATAAATAAACCGCCGTTTTGTTTTCACCTGCAACTGCTGTCTCACTGTGCCTATTTTTTGTAGTGAACCCTTCCAGGGGGTCACACACACCCACTGCCAAGCTAACCCCCTTACAATAAGGTTATTGTATGTTTGTTGGATTATGTCAGACTTCCCACCATACAAAAACTTCACGGTTGATTGTACTGGGTAATTGTGAAGTTTCAATAAAGCTTATATGGAAAAAACAGATAAAGGCCAAACACATTATCATTGCTGCTAAAGCACACAAAGAGGAAAAAATGACTAAATCCGTTAAGAAAGGAGAAAAAAACTTTTGAAATACATCTGTGACAGAAGGAAAAAATAGCATGAGATAACAAAAATGAAAGCTGGGTACAGCAATTATGTTGAGGTGGATGTACCAAACCATTTAACCACTTTCTCACTGGGCATTTAAACCCCCTTTCTAACCAGACCAATTTCAGCTTTCAGTGCTCTTACATTTTGAATGACAATTACTCAGTCATGCAACACTGCACCCATATGAAATTTGTGTCCTTTTTTTACAAGCAAATAGAGCTTTCTTTTGGTGGTATTTAAGCACTGTTTTTTTATTTTTTGCGCTATAAATGAAAAAAGACCAAAAATTCTGTGCATTTTTCTTCATTTCTGTTATAAAATTTTGCAAATGAGTAATTTTTCTTCATAAATTTTGGCCAAAATTTATACTGCTACCTATCTTTGGTAATAATAACCCAAATTAGTGTATATTATTTGGTCTTTGTGAAAGTTATAAAGTCTACAAGCTATGGTGCCAATCACTGAAAATTGAACAAACCTGATGACATATACTTATACGAAACGCGTCGGGTGTTTCTGTTGCCCTGATCTGCTGCGTGCATGTAATTTTTATTCCTTTACTTATTTGATTTTTTTTAACCTTTTATTTATTAAATATACCTCATATCGCAAGGTTTTACACTATCCGAGTCTTTTTCCATTTCCTTCCGATCTTGCCTATATTGGGAACTATTGGTCCACCCCACTCCCTACCCATCACTACCACGGACGAGTGGTAGTATTTCGCAGATACTTTTGTCTTTCAAGCAAGACCTACTTGGCCGTCTTGGAGTGTGTGACATACCCTTGCAACAGGAGATAGCTGACGTCCAACCACCCTGAAGATCCTGGATCCCTTGGGAGCCGGCTGCACAGCAACCTGCGGGACTCCTCCCAATCTTCTTAGGAGTGTGTGACATTTTACCTGCTTCTACCACCACCTGGGTACCCGGTGAAGGGTCCAACGCCTCATTTAATCTGATATCTGGTAAGCCTCCATCTTAACAAGATTGGAGAATCTCTTATCCCTCCATGTGGAATTGATGAATTGGATATAGAACGTTTTGTTTGAAGATATTGATCCCATTCAGTCACCCTCAGGGGTCTATAGACTGTCACAAACTCTTTTTTACTTATTGAATTTACATACCACCATTTTTATGAATATTATTGATTCAATTGCAGTAGTTAACTGTAAGGCTGAGCGCTATATCGATTGTATTTGATTCTGGATTAACAATTAGTTTGATTGTGGTTTAGCTGCTCGCCTTGTTTTTCACAAACACATCCCTCCTTCTCTTTGGCCTTAGCGCGATATCATTTACACTACTGATGTAAGGGCAGCCTATCTTAACAGGCACGGCTTCATAGGCGATTTGAATGCGACTTCAGCGTGACTTCAGTGCAACTTCAGCGCAACTTTGCATGTCTTTGGGTGACTTACAATGCGACTCAAAGCGACCTCCTTGCCAGGCGACTTTGCCTGTGGCCAATCAGAGAATAAATCTCTTCTGACATCATTCCTTTTACCTGGGTAAATTATTTTCTTTTTCCTGTAAAGTCGCTTCAATATAGATGGGGATCTGACTTGGAGGCAACTTCCATAGAATTCTATGGGCACAAGTCGGATAGAAGTCGCCTTGAAGTAGTACAGGAACCTTTTCTGAAGTCAGAGCGACTTTAGTAGTATACATTAAGACAGCTCCCATTCACTTCAATGGGATTTCTTCTGTCAAGCGACTTGGGGTGACACAAGTTGGATCCCAAGTCGCTGTAGTGTGAACTGTCTCTAACAAGCCAGGAAAGTACAAATACCCCCTAATGACCACTTTTTGGAAAGTAGACATTCCAAAGTATTTAGTAAGAGGCATGGTGAGTTTTTTGAAGTTGTAATTTTTTCCCACAATTCTTTACAATATGAAGATTTATTTTCTTTTTTTTCACAAAATTGTCATATTAACAGGTTATTTCTCACGCACATCATATGCATACCACAGATTACACACCAAAACACATTCTACTACTCCTGCTGAGTATGGCGATACCCCATGCGTGAGACTTTCACACAGCCTGGCCACATAGAGAGGCCCAACATGCAGGGAGCACCATCAGACGTTCTAGGAGCATAAATTACACATTTCATTTCTTTACTACCTCTTGCATTTTTGAATGTAAAAGCCAAAAAAATTACCCCATTTTGGAAAGCAAACACCCAAACATATATTCTAGGAGGCATAATGACTCTTTTGAACATGTCATTTTTTTTCCCACAAGTTTTTGGAAAAACGTGTAAAGAAAATGGAAACACATTTTTTTTACCCCCATTTGACCCTCAAAACAAGCATAGGTTGAAATCACTCCATTTTGGATGTCTCACAGTTCCAGTCTCACTTCGGATGTCTTTGAAGCTCATCAAGGGTCATCCCATATTAAAGAGCAAAAAAGAGGGCTTCCCATGGTGAAGTATGTCAAGGTTTATTGTAAAATAAATTAAAATCACATTTACAATCTTGCTGAAGAAAAATGCATATTCAGAAATAGGACGCCGTTCTGCGTTCCAGGTGTGTCCCACACAGCGGAAGTGGTGTGCTCAGTCAGTTCTGCCCTACGTCCATTTTTCCAGGCACGTCTGGCATCATCAGGGGTTGTAAGGGTGATTTTAAATGATTTTACAATAAATATTGACATACTTCACCATGGGGAGCCCTCTTGTCTTGCTCTTTAATATGGGATGACCCTTGATGAGCTTCAAAGACATCCAAAGTGAGACTGGGGCTGTGAGACATCCAAAGTGGAGTGATTTAAACCTATTCTTGTTTTGACTAAATGAAATGGGGGTCAAAACCATTTTGTGAGTGCGCTTTGCGTTCGTATGTTGCGGTGGAGAGGACCACTAAAGGCATTTGTGTGGAGACACCCTGGTGTTCTTTCTGGGACCTGTCACTTCCTGTCATATATTTGTGGAGGCATTGTCACCATCACTTTCTGTCATATATTTGTGGAGGCGTTGTCACCATCATGAACTGTGTTGCACTGAGTCACTTTTGATTATTGCAGCGCCACCTAAGGCCCATTGTATGAACTGCTTTGGAATATTTTTTTATTTTTGCACATATTTGCACTATTTGCATTGTTTTGTGAATTATTGATTGAGTATCATTTATTTATTTATTTTATCATTTATTTATTTATTTGGTACACAGAGTGAACGCGGTTTAAATTCTTGTTATTATATATTGTTGCAATAGCAACTATACACAGGCAGCTCTCTCATACTAATCAATTTTACTTGATTATTTATTAATTAATTCATTATCTATTTTTCCAATTACATCCATCTGTGTGGGGAAGGGGTAAGGTATCTTTGACCATTGTTTTCATTAGAGTACTTGAGTCTGGTTGTATGTGTTGTAGCTGTTTGACAGGCAGGTATGCTACAAGCTGTCTTGACCCCTGTCTTAAGTTAGACATTTTTGAGTAGCCCTTGGTATTTATTCAAATAGTGACTCCTCTCCATGTTTAGTGAGCCAGAGATCCATGCAGATACTCTGTGGTAGCAGACCAGACCGCTATGCATGTTTAGGCCATGATCAAACTGTGGAAATTCGTCCACCTAGATAGTTTGGGTTTTTTCCCCCATAATAATGATGTAATGATGATATATACTGCATATACACGGTATATATAGCATACTCGCTGAACTCCATAGACATAGAGGCCACCTAACTTTTTGCAGGTAACTCACTTTTGGACAGGCTAGATCCCTAAACTCACCAATAAGAGATTTCTGCTGGCATTCCATGCTACACAGACAGCTTCAAAATTCAGAGGTGTCTCCATCCTGATCTCCAAATATATCCTGTTTTTCCTATAAGATCAGATCATTGACCAGGAAGGGTGGTTTTTGAAAGGCATGCTCAAACGCAGACCAAATACTCTAGCAAACTTATATTGCCCAAACACCAAGCAAGTCACCTTCTTTCACAAAGTTGTATCCTTTATGACTGCATTTAAATCAGGCTTAGTCATATGAAAGGTGATTTTAATGTAACACTTAATCCTCCATTAAGATACCTCCACACGGGGACCTCCACCCTCCCTTACAGAGTGCTTAAATGAAAAATTAAACTTCAACTACAGGCCTTAGCCCTGCATGACTCATGGCGCAATATGCATCCGAATGAAAATCATTTTTACGTTTTTTCTATAACACATCAAAAACTCATGCTTGGACTATTGTTTCTTGTCCCAGCATGACCTCTTATTTCTCCAAAATGCAACTATAGAAAGCATGTTTTTTTCTGATCATTATACAAAAACCCTTTCTGGGCTTTCTTGACTCTTCTGAAGACAGATTTTTGAATGAAAAATTTGAGGCTGGACTCCTCACTGTTCAGTGGTCCTGGTAACCTAATTTCCCCCCAATACACTTTGAATTAATTATTTGCAACTAACAATACCTCGTGGGTGTCTCCTCTGTGGAAGAGGTACACAAAAGTGTGACACAAGGAGTTTTCCTTGCCGTGGCTGCAAAACACAAGTGGGTTCATCAAGCTCATTGACTGCATAGTGGCTCTTGAGATGCAAAACAAGCTCTCATGACTGCAAGCAACCTCCCAGGAATTACAACAAAATGGAGCTCTCTTGTTGCAGGAACTAGGCAAGAGAACTCAATGAAGCTTTGCTCTCGCCCAAAAGCTGTTCTATGAACACTGCAATAAAAGCGGTATGTTCCTAACTAGGTCTTTGCAATGTCAGAAAGCCTATGTGACAATCCACCATATACCTGACAAAGAGGGCATTGAAACAGGTGAAATCCTGCAAGGTTCCCGGACTGCATAGTCTTTTGGTGCAATAGTATAAGTCTCTGGCAGACCACTTGGCCTCAAGATTCTTGGAGACTTTCAATTGCTTATGCAAGTGGCAGCACTTGTCCTCTAATTTCCTGGTAGTCTATCTGACTGTGATACCTAAAAAAAAAGGAAGGACCCAGCCCGGGTTTCTAATTACAGGCCCATGTCACTTTTAACCACTTCCCGACCGCCGTATTCAGAATGATGGCCAGGAAGTGGTTGAGTTATCCTGACTGGGCGTCATATGACGTCCTCAAGATAACATGCCAGCGCGCCCGGGGGGGGGGGGGGCGCACATTGCCGTGATCAGTGGTGTGGGGGTCAGTCATACCCCCCGTATTACTGATCTCAGTAAATCGCTTCTATCAGAAGCACTTTATCATGTGATCAGCCACTACCAATCACGGCTGGTTACAGTATAAACAGGAAAGTCGTTTATCGGCTTTTCCTGTACTCGGGTCTGCAGACCTGAGCAGTGGAGAGCCGATCAGCTGCTCTCCTGACAGGAGGGATTTGTGCTGATGGTTTATCAGCGCAGCTCCCCAGGATCGCAATACTAGACCACCAGGGAGCCTGCCCAGGGACCACCAGGGATGTGCCCACCCAGGACCACCAGAGAGCCAACCATGGACCACCAGGGAGCCGATCAGGACCACAAGGGAGACCACCCTAGTCCACCAGGTAAGGGGCATAGTGCCCAATATGGATGGCACTCAGTGCCACCTTCATATGCCACCCTAGACCACAAGGGAATGGGCCCCCATCAGTGCATCTGCCCATCAGTGCCCACCAGTGCCCCTATCAGTGCGTATCAGTGCCACCTACCAGTGCTACCTATCAGTGTCCATCAGTGCCACCTATCAGTGCTCAGTGTCGCCTATGAGTCCCAATCAGTGCCGTCTATGAATGCCCATCAGTGCCGCTTATCAGTGTCTGTCAGTGCTGCATATCAGTGCCCATCAGTGCCCCATATCAGTCCCACATATCAGTGCTGCTTATCAGTGCCGCCTATCAGTGCTCATCATTGCTGCATAGAAGTGCCTCATCATCAGTGCCCGTCAGTGCCACCTCATCAGTGCCAATCAGTACTGCCTCATCAGTGCCAATCAGTACTGCCTCATCAGTGCCCATCAGTGATGGAGAAAATGTACTTATTTACAAAGTTTTGTGACAGAAACAGAGATTTTTTTTTCAAAATTTTTGGTCTTATTTTATTTGTAGCGCAAAAAATAAAAACTGCAGGGGTGATCAAATACCACCAAAAGAAATCTCTATTTGTGGGAACAAAATAATAAACAATTTGTTTGGGTACAGCGCAGCGCGACCGCGCAATTGTTATTCAAAGCGCAACAGCACTGAAAGCTGAAAATTGGTCTGGTAGCAGTGTTCTAAGTGTCTGGTATTGAAGTGGTTAAACATCAATATAAAGATATTTGTGAAAATCCTGGTAAATTGACTGACCCCATTCCTTAATTCTTCTTGATTTCTTTCAATCCAGTGGGCTTTATCCCTGGACTGGAAGGCAGGGATTACACTGTTAAGGCCATTATCTTACATTTCTGGCTCACCTCCAAACACAAACATGGGTTCTTCCTTCTTCCTGTCTATTCATACTGAGAAGGCATTTGATAGAGGGACCTGGGACTATATGCCTGCAGTCCTACAAGCATTGGGAATCCAGATTAATATGCGTAACCTCATACTGTCACTCTATGTTAATCCCTAGGCAAGGGTGTCCACCTATCAAATGCCTACAGAATCAGCAACGGGACTAGACAGAGGTACCGACTCTCCCCAATAATATACATATTGATGCTAGAGTCTCTTTTATTGTATCTACGTGCCAATCTGTATATTAAAGACAATTCAGTAAAGAATAAGGAATACAAACTTACAGCATATGTTGAGGATATCCATTTGTTCCTCTCAGGACCCTTTACCACTGCCCAGTGCTGTATTAACATAGGGGCTACTGGAGCTGTAGCTCAGAGTCCCTAATGCTGCCCAGCCCTGCTCTGTGCATGTACACGACTGATATGTAAATTGCGGGCTGTATTGATATTTAAATCATGAGTGCATTCATAGATACAGTATCTAAGAAATTACACTTTGTTAAAATGTAAAGTGAGTGCACAGCTTGTATAACAGTGTAAATTTGCTGTCCCCTCAAAATAACTCAAAACACAGCCATTAATGTCTACACCGCTAGCAACAAAAGTGAGTACACCCCTAAGTGAAAATGTCCAAACTGGGCCCAAAGTGTCAATACTTTGTGTGGCCACCATTATTTTCCAGCACTGCCTTAACCTTCTTGGGCATGGAGTTCACCAGAGCTTCACAGGTTGCCATTGGAGTCCTCTTCCAATCCTCCATGACAACATCACGGAGCTGGTGGATGTTAGAGACCTTGCGCTCCTCCACCTTGAGGATGCCCCACAGATGCTCAATAGGGTTTAGGTCTGGAGACATGCTTGGCCAGTCCATCACCTTTACCCTCAGCATCTTTAGCAAGGCAGTGGTCGTCTTGGAGGTGTGTTTGGGGTCGTTATCATGTTGGAATACTGCCCTGCGGCTCATTCTCCAAGGGGATGGGATCATGCTCTGCTTCAGTATGTCACAGTACATGTTGGCATTCATTGTTCCCTCATTGAATTGTAGCTCCCCAGTGCCAGCAGCACTCATGCAGGCCCAGACCATGACACTCCACCACCATGCTTGACTGTAGGCAAGACACACTTGTCTTTGTACTCCTGACCTGGTTGCCGCCACACACGCTTGACACCATCTGAACCAAATACAGTATCTCACAAAAGCGAGTACACCCCTCACATTTTTCTAAATATTTTATTATATCTTTTGGACCCAATTTGCACATGTTCACTTAGGGGTGTACTCACTTTTGTTGCCAGCAGTTTAGACATTAATGGCTGTGTGTTGAGTTATTTTGAGGGGACAGCAAATTTACACTGTTATTCAAGCTGTACACTCACTACTTTACATTGTAGCGAAGTGTCATTTCTTCAGTTTTGTCACATGAAAAGATATAATAAAATATTTACAAAAATGTGACGGGTGTACTCACTTTTGTGAGATACTGTAAGTTTATCTTGGTCTCATCAGACCACAGGACATGATTCCAGTAATCCATGTCCTTAGTCTGCTTGTCTTCAGCAAACTGTTTGCAGGCTTTCTTGGGCATCATCTTTAGAAGAAGCTTCCTACTGGGATGACAGCCATGCAGACCAATTTGATGCAGTGTGCGGCATATGGTATGGGCACTGACCGGCTGACCCCCCACCCCTTCAATCTCAGCAGCAATGCTGGCAGCACTCAATATGACTCTGAGCATGTGCACTCAACTTCTTCAGTCTACCATGGCGAGCTCTGTTCTCAGTGGAACCTGTCCTGTTAAACCGCTGTATGGTCTTGGCCACTGTGCTGCAGCTCAGTTTCGGGGTCTCCTTATAGCCTAAGCCATCTTTATGTAGAGGAACAATTCTTTTTTTCAGATCCTCGGAGAGTTCTTTGCCATGAGGTGCCATGTTGAATTTCCAGTGACCAGCATGAGAGAGTGAGAGCTATAACACTAAATTTAACACACATGCTCCCCATTCACACCTGAGACCTTGTAACACTAACCAGTCACATGACACCGGGGAGGGAAAATGGCTAATTGGGCCCAATTTGGACACTTTCACTTAGCGGTATACTCACTTTTGTTGCCAGCGGTTTAGACATTAATGGCTGTGTGTTGAGTTATTTTGACGGGACAGCAAATTTACACTGTTATACAAGCTATACACTCACAACATGAGGAGTGCACTCCTCTTCTATACATACTACCTATCACCATACACTCTGCACTTCTCTCCTGCACATACTACCCGCCTCAATACACTTGCTAAGGAGTACCTGACTATTTTAATGAAGTTCTACTTTAAGGTCAACTCAGGCAAAGTGTGAGCTATCTATTTTCAGTAGACACAAAATCATAAGTAATGGCAGTGTTTCATTTTTAAAATGATTGTGCTGAGGTTTGCATATGTCTCTGAGACTTTGGCTTGTAGGACAGCATGGCAGCATAATTCATGAGTATAAGAAGGCTTTTGTTTTGTTTAACTATGTCCCTTTAAGCCTGTCCCACTCTTACCCCATTGTGGACCCACCCACAGTGCACCTCATTACTATTCTATTCAAGCTACCCAGAGGCACCCTCTCTCTCCCCCCCAGTCTTTTACTCACTCTCTCTCACCTCCCTCTCACTCCCCCCTCTCTCTCATCCTCCCTCGCTCACCCCCCTCTCACTCGCCCTTACCCCCCTCTCTATTTTATTTAATTTGTTTTAATAATTCATTTATTTTAACAACATTTGTTTATGTTTTCATTTTATTTATTACCAAAAAAGGGCCACCAAAATCCTCAGCACAAGGCCCATGAGGCTCGTAATCCGGCCCTGTCACCGCCTAATCTTATGCAGAATCTGGAATACTTCCAAACCACCTCCACTCTCAAAATTAATAATGGAATATCTCATGCCCTGAATATCTCCCTGTCCTTAGATATAGTTCAATGCTGTCAGGAAAATATTCCATTCCAACGGCAATCAGAGGTCATCCCTTAACAGGGAATCGAACTCCCAGCTAAACTGTCAGAGTTATATGCCAGGAACTTCCTTCCTGAATTACAGAATGTTCAACAAGACCTAAAAACTTGGAACAGACCGCACTTTTCTTGATTTAGTAGGGCAACTATTTTGAAAATGACAGTACTACCAAAAGGTCCATACAAACTTCATACTATCCCAATGTGGCTACCTCCCATTTTCTACCCCCTTCCAACTTTACAGCTTAAAAATTGAAATGTGTACAATTTCTTTGGAAGGGATAGTGTTCTCAAATAAGTTGGGCCAAACGTATCCTGCCTAAATCTAAAGGTGGTGTTGCTTTATCAGATATCAGAAAATACTACTGAGACTCCACCACTCCATTAAGGCCTGGGTGGGCCAAGAAAAGGCCTTTTCATCACTAAACCTGAGTTCCTTTCCCTAGATTCTGTTATTGCATATCCCTGAGTCTCTAATATAAATAGACCACCTGTCTATACCCTTTGGAGTTTTTGTGAGTGTTGTAAAGCCATTTCTCTATCCTCCCCACTAACTCCCATCACTCCAGTCAGATGTAACCCTGTTTTTCCCCCTGGGATGTCTCAGTCATTTCTATTTTCAGAATGGCCTCATGATGACATGGCCGCTAAGCAATCCTTTCAGAGGAGGCAATTTGCAAACCTGGAGGAGCTTACATCGGCTTTGCCTACAAAGTAATTCCCATTCTGGTCATATGTCCAAATCTGACACTTTTTGAATGGCACAAGTACTCCTTCTTTCTTCTCATGCCAGTTGGCCCGCTTTGAATGTCTTTGTAAAATGTAATATATATATATATATATATATATATATATATATATATATATATATCAATTTCAATTTGACTCCTACACAGCAAATCAACACCTTGGCTCATAAAGGAACTCTAACTGTCTCTGTAAAAGAAAGTGGCTATAAACTCAGGTCATGTTGGTACAGGAAACCCACCTTATTGCATAAAATATTTCCTACAAACCCTAGCCTGTGTAGAGGGCTCACAGCTCCACATTTGATAGACCAGATCAGAGATACAGTGCTTCTGGAAGGTGGTTCATGCCACAGTTGTAGAGGTCTCCATGCTCCCACTAGAATATTCCCTAGCTCAATATCTTCTGCGCCTCTCTGCAATACAGTCTTACCTATACAATAAATCTATAGCGATGCACATGATAAATATAGCCAAACTGTGAATGCCAGTGCACTGGTACTCTAAAAATATAGATATAAAGATGTGTATACTGTGCTCGTGAATAAACTATATAGTACAGCTTCAGATTAACCATGTGAGATGAACATGAATGCAAAACGTGAAATAAAAAGTTGCCCTTCAGATAATCAAAATAAATTATTAAATATTAAAAGGTGTGAACCCGCCAACCTAGGGAAAGCCTGTAAGACTTGGGAGAGGGATCTACAGATAGACATTTCAGAAACCCAATGGGAACGCATCTATGCCTTGGCCCACAGGGGGTCACTAAATGTGACGGTCCAGGAAAATAATTACAAAACACTAACCAGGTGGTATCGTACACCTGCTCTATTACATAAATTCAACCCCTCCATCCCAGATACATGCTGGAGATGCCTAGAGGAAGAGGGAACGCTGATACATATATGGTGGTCATGCCCCAAAATCCGCCCCTTCTGGGCCAAGGTTAGAGAGATCACGGAACAGGTCACTACCGTACGGGTGGAACTCTCTCCAGCCCATTTATTATTACACCACGTCCCGGTACCCATGCGCTCGTATTGCAGATCTCTTACTATGCACATGGTCAACTCTGCAAAATTATGCATACCAAGACACTGGAAATCTCAACAC
>BLSH010412335.1:84796-94893 GCA_018402905.1 Glandirana rugosa
AATAAGTGCCTCATCATCAGTGCCACCTCATCAGTGCCGCCTCATCAGTGCCAATCAGTACTGCCACATCAGTGCCCGTCAGTGTAGCCTCATCAGTGCCCACCAGTGATGGAGAAAATGTACTTATTTACAGAGTTTTGTGACAAAAATAGAGAATTTTTTTTTTTTTCAAAATTTTCGGTCTTTTTTTTATTTGTAGCGCAAAAAATAAAAACCGCAGGGGTGATCAAATACCACCAAAAGAAAGCTCTATTTGTGGGAACAAAATGATAAAAACTTTGTTTGGGTACAGCATCGCACGACCGCGCAATTGTCATTCAAAGCGCAACAGCACTGAAAACTGAAAATTGGTCTGGTAGTAAAGTGTTCTAAGTGCATAGTATTGAAGTGGTTAAATCCCCCCCCCCCCCCCGGGTCCGTGATTACACTCTCTACAACACACGGAAGCGACCTGTGTAACAACACAGATACCCCCCTTGCATATGAAGAGTATGTTGCATGGGGAGCTCTCTGTATCCAATGACGTTTCATTGTAAGCTTTTGTTCTATTACCAAACAAGTGTGTTCCCTGTAAAAATACTATATGCGGGTAATGTTTCTGGAGATATTTTAGCACTAGGGCCCTTTTAATATTAGAATTAAGGCCCCTGACATTCCACGAAATAACCCTAACAATTTCAGCCATAACCACAACTACCCTGCATGGAGAGGAATGTACCCACATGCCATACTACCAGGAGCACACCCAGTCCCCTCCTCACATCAACTGGAAACCCATAAAGGTACTAAAACGAGAGATTGGTCTTTAGGCCATAGCCAGACAGCCCCAGAACACGGTGAAAGAAGACTAAATCAAAGCTTGGACCGGAATAGGAAAACAAAAACCCACATAAAATTAATATCCCCCTATCACTCAAACACAGCCATTCAAACAACCCTATCTCGCCAGCATAGACCAGATACAAAAAAAACACAGCTGGCAGACTTGTCCCAAAACAAAAAAATCCAAGGGTATTGCACGTCTATAGATATGCTCCCCCCCCCCCAATAAACACAAATACAAAAACAAAAAGGGGCAAAGAACACAAAAACATAACATAGTCTCCATACCTTATGCCCCATACCCCTAATAAAAAAAATTAAAAAAAAGAAAAGTGAACATCGACTGGACACCAACCACCCCAAAAGATCCCATAGCATCTTCAGTCTTTAATTCTCAGGAGGTAAAAAAAAAAACAACAACCCCCCCTCCCCCCAATCAGTCCAGAGTGTCCAACCAATTTGAAACATCCATTGGGACTTCAAAAAATTTCACAGACCTCCTTGGTTCCACCCGTAGTTTGCTAGGATACATCATTCCATATTTGATACCCTTATCCCTCAGTTTTTTCTTGACCTCCACAAATGACCAATGACACTTCTGCACCTCCACAGAGAAATCGGGGGGAAAAATGTAAAATAGCGTTCTCAAACTGGGGTTGCATTTTTTTCCTTGATTCAGCCAGAATCAGATCTCTGATTCAGCCAGAATCTCATAGCAGATTCTCACTATGAATGTGAGGTGATGGTTTTCCAGGCCCACAAAGTCTCTTTAGGATACAGATATACAGTAGATATGAAGCCATACTCTGGTTTGACAAAATCTCCATCTACCTTCTTTATCATGGTATCAAGGTGACCCAGCATGGGGTGGCGGAATGGGGGAGAGAGGTAGGAGGCTTCCCATACCCGCCTTGGACACTTTCTATACACAATATATACAATATATCCCCCTTACCCCCTCCCCCTTTTTATTTTCCTTTCCCTTTTCCTGTCCTTTTCTCTTTAACATTCTTTTCTCTGCTTGCCATGTTGTAGGCTTCAGAAGTCATAAGTTTGCCTTGGGATCAAATCACATGTTGGATCTTCAGCAAATTATTAGTGCATCTCTCTCCGTTCCATTGTTATGGCTCCTATTGCTGGCTGTGTATGCCTGGGAGTCACCCAGCTGGATGGGCTGGGATCCTAGAAAAGCCTATATGGCTAATTTTCTAAGGCACACAATAGTCCCACAATTGTGCTATTTTTCTATCTGAGTATGAAGGATTCTTACTGCTGACCTATATAGTGTTGGTGATGTCTATTCTATTTTTTCTGATGATAAGGTTATTGTATGTTTGTTGGATTATGTCAGGTTTCCCACCATACAAACACTCCACGGTTGATTGCACTGTGTAATTGTAAAGTCTCAATAAAGCTTACATGGAAAAAAACAGATAAAGGCCAAACACATTATCAATGCTGCTAAAGCACACAAAGATGAAGAAATGTCTAAATCCATTAAGAAAGGAGAAAAAAAACTTTTAAAATATATCTGTGACAGAAGAAAAAAATAGCATGAGATAACAAAAGTGAAAGCTGAGTACAACAATTATGTTGAGGTGGATGTACCAAACCATTTAACCACTTAACCACTGGGCACTTAAACCCCTTCCTAACCAGACCAATTTTCAGCTTTCAGTGCCCTCACATTTTGAATGACAATCACTCAGTCGTGCAACACTGTACCCATATAAAATGTTTGTCCTTTTCTTCACACAAAGGGAGCTTTCTTTTGGTGGTATTTAATCACCACTGGGTTTTTTTATTTTTTGTGATATAAATTTAGAAAAACAGAACATTTTGTAAAAAAAAATGCATTTTTCTTTGTTTCTGTTATACAATTTTGCAAATTAGTCATTTTTCTTCATAAATGTTGGCCAAAATGTATACTGCTATATATCTTTTGTAAACAATAACCCAAATTAGTGTATATTATTTGGTCTTTGTGAAAGTTATAAAGTCTACAAGCTATGGTGCCAATCACTGAAAATTGATCACACCTGATGTACTGACGGCCATTCTCATTTCTTGAGACCCTAACCAGGAAAGTACAAATAACCCCCAAATTACCACTTTTTGGAAAGTAGACATGCCAATGTATTTAGTAAGAGGCATGGTGAGTTTTTGAAGTTGTAATTTTTTCCCACAATTCTTTGCAAAATGAAGATTTTTTTCCCCACAAAATTGTCATATTAACAGGTTATTTCTCACACACAGCATATGCATACCACAAATTACACCCCAAAACACATTCTGCTACTCCTCCTGAGTATGGCAATACCACAGGCGTGAGACTTTTACACAGAGTGGCCACATACAGAGGCCCAACATGCAGGGAGCATCATCTGGCATTCTAGGGAAACAAATTACACATGTAATTTCTTGGCTACCTCTTGCAGTTTTGAAGGCCTTGGAGCACCAGGACAATGCTCAAAAAAAGACTCCATTTTGGAAAGAAAATACCCCAACGTATATTCTAGGAGGCATGATAAGTCTTTTGAATATGTAATTTTTTTCCACAAGTTTTTGGAAAATGTTGAAAGAAAATGAAAACACATCATTTTCTGACTACCCATCACATTTTTGAAGGCCCAGGAGCACCAGGACAGTGGAAACATCCACCACATACCCCCATTTTGGAAATCAAATACCTCAACGTATATTCTATGAGGCATAATGAATCTTTTAAAAATGTCATTTTTTTTTTTGGAAACTGTGAAAAGAAAATTAAAACATATTTTTTCTTACACAAGTATGGCAATACAACATGTGTGAAACTTTTCTGCAGCCTGGCCACATACAGAGGTCCAACATGCAGGGAGCACCATCAGGTGTTCTAGGGGCATACATTTGAAATCTAATTTGACTAACTATTACACTTTTGTGAAGCACTGTAGTGGCGCTGATGGGTACTGTAGTGGCACTGATGGGCACAGTAGTGGCACTGATGGGCACAGTAGTGGCATGGATGTGGCACAGATGAAAACTGATGTGGCATGGAGGCATAAATGAGCCATGAATTCAGAAATCAGCCTACCAAATGGCAAACAGTGGAAGAGCAGACACTTTGGAATTGATTTACTAAAGCCTGAAAGTGCAAAATGTGGTGCAGCTCCACACAGAAACCAATCAGCTTCAAGGTTTTATTGTCAAAGCTTGATTGAACAAGCTGAGGTTAGAAGCTGGTTGGCTAGCATGCACAGCTGCACCAGTTTTTACACTCTCCAGCTTTAGTAAATCAACCCCTTTGTGTCATGCCAAACAGGGGCGTGGGGGGGGGGGGGATTGTTTGCCTATTAAGATGTCCCTGTGATGCCTTTTATATAGGAAAAACTAAATTGAGATTCTGGGAGCGGATCCACAATCATGTCAATTATGTAAGGGGAGGGGACCTTTTAAGTTCAGTAGTCAGGCACATAAACGGAATGCGTTTTGTTGCCATGGAAAGAATTCACCTTCACCCACGAGGTGTGAATTTTGGTAATGCAATCCTACAAAAGGAATGTAGATAGATATACACTCTCAATGCCTGTACAACACCTGACCTGAATGAAAAATTGAGCAATGTCCCATTTCTTTAAAAACATCTGATACACTTTTTAAAAAAGAAAGAGAAAAATAAAAAATGCATAAAAAGCTAATGGAGAGTATGTTTATACATTACTCTGTGTCTTTAAACTGGATTTTTCCAGCTGTGTTTTTTGTTACTATATCTAATCTTGTGTTTTTGACATTTTTTTATGAATGGTGAGATATAGGTTTACTGTTTGTTTTGCTTTGGTTGTTCTTTTTGGGGCTATCTAACGCAATGTGCAATATGGTGCAGTTCCCTACTGCTGAGAGGAATCAGCATCGTGGACCCTCGTTCGGAGGGTGTATCAATATGGTGCCTGTGATTTATCTATGCATGTGTTTCAATATAGCCACCATGACGACAGTTTTGCAGGATATAACGCATTTGTGCACATCATTCATGATGTGGATTGTGTGTGGGTGGGGCACCCTCCTGCTTAGCGTCTGCACCACACATGGACTTCCCCCCTATGGCAGGACATGAGGGGCCAGGGGGGCTGCAGAAAATCTGCCTTAATTAGGGAGGATATGTTAGGAGATCCACCTACCTCAGTCCTCACAGACTGGCGAGGCAGACAGGATATTTGGCAAACAACATGGGAACATGGTATGTGATGAAATCTTACCCCCATGCCTTTTTTAACTTATTAGCATCTATTTTATTTCTAATTGAAGGTTGTGCTATTTATTTAGAAGATGCTGCTGTGAGTTCCTTAAACTGGGGAGACAGTCATCTCCTATGCCCTTCTCCCTCTCTCCCTCCCATCAAACTTTGGGAGCCCATTTTTTTTTTTGTAAGCATATATCAACTTGAATACTTGAAACTGGTAAGGTATATATTGCTTGGTATATTTTATGTGGTATATTTTATAATGTGCGACTGTGGATGACTTACAACAGTATTTATGCTGTGTGTTTAAATGGCATTTTTTGAAGCATAGTATTGCTGTTTGCCTTGCAGATCTACACCTATGAAATTTTTAATTCCATCATGTGATCTGGCGTGAGCAGTAAGGGAGCCTGGCTGGCCCCACCCTTTGCTGTTTTCCAATCAGGGGACCTTATATTTGAATGTAGATTTTCTGGCAGTACGAACTAGATGGGTAAGTTCTTTTATTTTGCTAGACATCTCGGGCTGATCGACTGACACCCCTCATATATTTTTTATTGTCCCCATGAATGCTTTTTTGACCCCCCCTTTTTTCCGGCCCCCCCCTCCGCTCTCTTCTTTTTTGTCCTCCTTGGTTAACTTAATGAAATAATATGTACTGTTTGTGCTCACATATGTCTTATTAGTTGGTGTCAAGTGTCTTTTCATTTTTTTCTAGTTGCCATCTTCAAGCATAAATCCTGAGGAAGCTAATATAGTTAAACAAGTCGTTTATACACGTTTGTACCATTGAATATCGTCTGCCAAAATATATCACTTTTTCTTATATCTCTCATTTTGTGGTTTTAATTAGATGACACTGTGTTTTAATGTGATATGATAAACTCTTGTTTTTTTATATTTTTGTTTTTGCTATTTCCTCATTTAATTGGCTCATTTAAAGTCCCATTTTCCTGTGGCCTTTGGAGTTTCCCTTCCCTCTAACTGGATGTGGCTTTCCTCTCCACTGGATTAACTTTATGGTTAAATATGTTTGTGAATGGGATGGTGCTAACAGGAGGATATTTTTATATCAGTGTCTGCCTCACACTCTTTTTTGCACCAATTTGGGTACTGCTTATGCCCATGCTGGGATGTGATCCAAAGTGGCTTCAGCATCCCATGAGAACCAATAATTGTTCTCCTTACATTCAGGACTACTAAGTATTTCCATTCACTAGATGTCAGAATAATAGAGCTTACTCCCTTGTTTTGACTTTGCTAGAGATTTAGCCCATCTCGTTGTCGTTTTCTCTAGCAAAATCAGAGGGAAGGAAACATCATCAATATTCCTCACTGGATGGATCATACTGGCTTAACCAACTGGCTTATAGGGCTAAAGGTTTGGTTCCTATGGAAGTGATGACAACACACTCAACTAGGAGTGTGTGGACGTTGTGGGTTCTCTGTCAAGGAGTGCTGGAAGTTATTGTAGGGTGATAGTGTGATCCTCCAATCATACTGTTATGGCTCTCTGTGGAGTGAAGCTAGCACCCTTATTCTGTTCATTTTTGGCCTAAAGTGTCTGCTGGCTAGAGCTATGATTAGCATCTTACTTTTTGCATCATACCCTTGTTTGCATATTTGCCTTTAGTAAATCAACCTCCCAGTCACTTTCAAAAAAGAGGTTGATGAACAGGGATGGGCGAACAGTTTGGCCCAAGCATAAGTTCGGGCCGAACTTTCATTGATGGTTCATTTTGTGAACAGCCGTTTGTTCAGCCCCCCCGAACGGACCACAATGCATTGCTGAACAGTGCATTGCAAGCCCTGCTTGGCTGAAGCAGTGAAAGCTTCAGCCAATCAGGGCACAGAGCACTGTCAGAGTCATGATTGTACACTGTCATCATGACTTTATGCAATCATGGCTCATTCCCGCCCCACAGTATAAAAGTATTCTTTCAATGGCAGCCATTTTCAGTGTTATTTTGGTGTGGAGAGAGATAGAACAGGGCTCTGTTCAGTGCTATTAGTTAGTTAGTGTGCTATACTGTGCTATTGTGCTTCAATTGTCAGTGTAGAATATTCTTTTAGTGGCAGTCTAGGGATAGTGTGAATGTAGTGAAGAGGACCATCATTCAGCTTTGCATAGTGTGCAGCTAGAGTAGGGACAGATCAGATAGTTTCACTGTAGTGTAGTGAGACATGTCATTCATACATACATTAGTGTATATGTAGAGTAGGGACAGCTCAGATAGTTTCAGTGTAGTGTAGTGAGACCGTGTCACTAATCGTTACAGTAGTGTATAGCTAGAGTAGGGACAGTTCAGATAGCGTTAGTGTAGTGACGGTTGAACACCGTCTATTTGATTGCGTCACTGCAAGTTTAATGCCATTTACTTCTGTGTGCATTACTGTCAGTTACACGCCATTTACTTCTGTGCGCGTTACTGCCAGTTTAACGCCACATAGTTTTGTGCATTACTGCAAGTTTAATGCCATATAGTTTTGTGCGTTACTGCAAGTTTAACGCCATTTACTTCTGTGTGCGTTACTGCCAGTTTAACGCCATTTACGTCTGTGTGCATTACTGCCAGTTTAAAGCCATATAGTCTTGTGTAGGTTACTGCCAGTTTATCGCCATATAGTTTTGTACGTTACTGCAAGTTTAACGCCATTTACTTCTGTGTGCGTTACTGCAAGTTTAACGCCATTTACTTCTGTGTGCATTACTGCAAGTTTATTGCCATATAGTTTTGTGCGTTACTGCAAGTTTAATGCCATTTACTTCTGTGTGTGTTACTGCCAGTTTAATGCAATATAGTTCTGTGTGTGTTACTGCTAGTTTAATGCCATATAGGTCTGTGTGCGTTACTTCCAGTTTAACGCCATATAGTTTTGTGCGTTACTGCAAGTTTAGCGCCATATGGTTCTGTGCTTGTCTTTACATTTAATGCATTATATTGCAGTATATTATAGTGTATCCATGGAGTGTGTCTGTGTAGTGGGAATACTCAAATTAAAATGCACCAAGCACCACTTTACATTGATTAAAGTGCATCTACGTACAGATTTCCACTTCTTCTTTACATTTGCTAATAAGCATCGCCCCCTCCCTCCCAATAAGGTCTGGGAGGACATCAAGGAGAGGCAGACATTCCCTTGGCACTGTAAGGGGGCCAGTAGCAAATGTGTCCACAGGCATAGGTGGACGTGGTGATCAGTCCTCAGGCAGGGCATGATTTCCTCTATTTAATGAGTTTGTCCGTGCTATCCAGCCACAGCATGCAGAGATGGTAGTGGACTGGGTTACTAAACCTTCCTCATCCTCCTCATTCTCTGTCACGCAAGCAGAGTCAAGTGTGCAGTCCCCTGCAGTTGCCAGAAAATAAACCTGCCTCCTTGTCCACATCTATTCCTGCCATAACCCCAACATCTGCCAGGGAGGAGTCAGCTGAGTTATTTGACCACAGCATAAGCCAATTCCTCCTTGATGATGCCCAGCCATTATTGGATTCAGATGTTGATTCTGAGGTTGAGAATGACAGGAACATCAGCCTAGAGAGAGGGGAGAACTGGTAGACAAATTGGAATTCATGTTCCCCCAGCCGCAGCGCATTACCAAGTTGTCTCCAGTGGTAATGATGATGATGAAGATGGAGGAGATGGAGATGATGATGATGTTGATGAGGTCACTGTTGCGGCTTAGGTGCCAGATAGAGCCGAGGAGGAAACTGAAGATGAGGTGGCACAACACTAGAGTTGAGCGAACCCGGACTGTAAAGTTCGGGTCCGTTCCGAACTTTGGGGTGTCCGGGACCCGGACCCGGACGTTTCAAAAAAAGTCCGAGTTCGGGGTTCTGGTATTTGATTCCACGTGTTGAATAGCTGCCAAGGGCAGCCAATCAACAAGTGTTTCACTGGTTTGCCCTTAGAAGCCATCACAGCCATGCCTACTAATGGCAATGGAGTGCAATGTTGATGTGGTTGTGCACCTTGGCACAAATGATTTGTCCCAGAATGATGTGCATTCTGTGCAGAAGGATTTTCAGAATTTGGGCCAGGATCTTCAACAGTTAGGGTGTACTGTTACATTTTCAGAGGTCTTACCTGTGCATAATGGACAACACGAGAAAGTGCTTCGTATAGCAGAGTTCAATGTTTGGTTAAAGAATTGGTGCAAAGCTGAAGGTTTTGGTTATGTTAGTCATGATGCTACACGGTGGTCGAACATTGAACTTTACAAGAGAGATGGCCTGCATCCCTCACACAAGGGCACAGAGCTTCTTGGTATGGAATTTAGCAACTTTTTGGACATGCATTTAAACTGAGAAATGGGGGCAGAGATATAATTATTGAGGAGAGTTTCTGTCCCCAGCAGGTTGAAACAAATGTGAGGGTTTGTGTTGGTAATGACTGGGCTGATGAGGTGGTCACTTCATTTGAAGTTTCTGTTAATAAAAGGAAAGCAGTTGAAAGTAGTGTTTGTCATGTCATGTGCACTAATGCCCGTAGTTTAGGCAACAAGCTTTGTGAACTGACAGCTCTTATGTCTAGGGATAACTTGGACCTTGTTGCAATTACAGAGACATGGTTCAAGGATTCAAATTATTGGGAAATAACTATACCAGGGTACACACTATACAGGAATGACAGAGTAGGGAAGAGGGGAGGTGGAGTTGCCATATATGTAAAAAATGACATAAAACTAATATTAATTCAAAAGACAAATGAAATACTTGAAACCCTCTGGGTCTGCCTTCCAACCAGGGAGGGGTCTTCCCTTAGAATTGGAATAGTATACAGACCCCCAGGACAGAGTGAAGATTATGATAACTTGTTGATTGATGAGATAACTCAAATGGCAATGAGGGGAGAGGTTTTGATTATGGGTGACTTCAACGTTGAGGTGGAGGGGAGAAGGGATGAGACAGTAAGGACATATCACACATGGGACCATATCAATAAAGGGTTATTAAACTTAGGAACTTGGTACAGAGACATTAACGTTGTTCCAGGTTCAATAGGGATCTGTATTCTCGACAGTCAAGTGTTTCGAACAACGGATTTGATG
>BLSH010412335.1:105210-117682 GCA_018402905.1 Glandirana rugosa
ATATAAAAACTGGTGGTATTGTTGAACAGACTGGACAATGGACCCCGTCTCAAACGAGTGTTATCACGGCAATTATTGCGAAGGGCTAACAGAGTCAAATACCAAAGGTTGGTCGGTACGACGGACTGAGTAAACAAGGAGTCTCTTAAGGTCGTAACCTCCTCGTATAGTCACCAGAAACAAGGTGAACCTAATTAACAATTCTTGTGGTGGATCCCCTCATTCGGGACAACGGCAGTAGGGAAAACTTGTTTAACAATTTACCTTGGGGGAGTGAACCCAAACCCTAAAAAAATCCGTTTGACTTTATCATTTAGCAAAAACATGCCTAAAAAAATCCCAAACCCAAGTGAGGGGGTTCCATTTAACAATTTGTTCAAAAGGGATGACGGCAACAGGGCTTACTCCCCTAGGTGGTGTTCTTAACAATTAATCCAAGTGGAACAAAGACCACTGATATGCTCCTCCAATGCTGGAATTCTCTGAGGAACAAATGAGTCAGGCAGCATGGCTGGTTGGAAACCATAAACTGAGACAATCGGGAAGCGTTATTAACGGCACTATTGTGAGCAAACTCTGCCCCAGGTAACAGGTCAGACAAGTTGTTATGGTGGTCAAAAATATAGCATTGTAAAAAATGTTCCAAGGACTGGTTGGCTCATTCTGCAGCCCAATTGGATTGCGGGCGATACGCAGAAGAGAAGGAAAGCTGAATTCCCAACTGTGTACAAACCTGGACACAGACTGGCTACCCCTGTCCAAGACAATCACCTTGGGAAACCCATGTAAGTGAAAGATCTCCTGAGCAAAAATGGATGTCAGTTCCTTGGACGTGGGCAACTTCCTAAGTGGAATACAATGTGACATCTTTGAGAATTGCTCAACAACCATAAGGAAAACTGTGTTACCCTGAGAGTTAGGCAACTCCACAATAAAATCCATAGACAGTTGGGTCCAATGCCGCTCTCATTGGGTATGGGTTGTAGAAGACCCACTGGAAGATGTTGTGGTGTTTTTCTCTGAGCACACATAGAACAGGCTATTACGCAGTTGGATACATCAGCGCAGAGACTAGGCAACCAGAACTGTTGGGAAATAGCCCAAATGAGTTGATTCTTCCCTGGGTGACCAGCAACCTTGAGAGAATGATAAGTCTGGAGCACAGCAGTATGGAGACTCTCAGGGACAAAGCAGCGGTCACAAGGTTTCTCAGGAGGTGCATGGATCTGAGCAGCAAGGATTTTGTCACCCAAAGGTGAAGTCAGACTAGTATGAACCGTAGCCAGAATACAATCAGGAGTTATCACAGGAACCAACTTCATCTTGGAAGCGGAGGAAAACCGTTGCAACAATGCATCAGCCCTTACATTCTTAGTACCGGATAAGAATGAGACTATGTAATTGAAGCTTGACAAGAACAGAGCTCATCACTCCCTCCTGGGGGAGAGGTGTTTAGCCTCAGACAAGAATGTGAGATTCATGTGGTCAGTCAAAATAAGAACCAGAACAGTGGTACCCTCGAGGAGATACCTCAATTCTTTAAGGGCTAAAATGATCGCCAGCAACTCTCTGTGCCCAATCTCGTAATTGCATTCTGCAGGAGACAACTTCTTGGAAAAGTAGCCACAAGAATGCATAGCGCTCTCGGAGGTGGGACGCTGAGACAGAAGGGCACCAACTCTAATCTCAGATGCATCAACCTCAAGGATGAAGGGTAACATAAGATCAGGATGTGCCAACACAGGAGCAGAAACAAAGGCAGCCTTGAGACTTTCAAAGGCCTTAATGGACTCCAGAGACCAATTCTGTGGGTTACCGTCCTTTCTGGTCATATCAGTCAGGGGTTTGACCAAAGACGAGAAATTACGAATAAACTTCCGATAATAATTGGCAAAGCCAAGAAAACATTGTAGTGGATGTAAACCCACAGGTCGGGCCACTGTAGAACTGCCGATAGCTTCTCTGGGTCCATCGAAAAACCAACAGTGGAAATGACATAACCAAGGAATTCAACCTGTTCATGATGGAATTCGCACTTCTCCAACTTTCAATACAGGTTATTATCTCTCAAACTCTAAAGCACACGGCAGACATCTGTGTGGTGGCTCTCGAGGGACTTGGAATATATGAGGATATCGTCGAGATAAACCACCACAGATTGCTGCAGCAAATCTCAAAGGACACCGTTGATGAACTCCTGAAAAGCTGCTGGAGCGTTGCAAAGACCAAACGGCATTACAAGGTATTAATAATGGCCTGTCCTGGTATTAAACATTTTTTTCCACTCATCGTCCTCCCTGATCCTCACGGGATTGTATGCCCCTCTCAGATCAAGCTTAGTAAAAACCGCTGCTCCCTTGAGGCTGTCGCATAACTCCGTAATCAACGTAATCGGATAAGCATTCTTAATCGTGAAGTGATTGAGACCCCTATAATCAATACAAGATCTCAGTTCACCACTCTTCTTTTTCACAAAGAAGAGGTCAGCACCAGAAGGAGACGAGGATTTGTGGATGAACCGCCGAGAAAGTGCGTCTGGAACACACTCCTCCATGGCTTTATCCTCCAAAACAGACAAAGGGTAAACCCGGCCATAAGGGGGTATGGCACCAGGTTAAAGGTCAATTGACAATCATATGACTGGTGTGGAGGCAAACTATCAGCTTGATAACCGGCTCAAAGACATTGCTAAATTTGCGGTATTCCTCCAGCAGGGAGAAAAGTGAAGAGCTACACAAGACCTTAGCTACTTTCTGAAAACATGTCTTACTGCATTGTGGTGACTGGGAAAGAACCTCAGCATGAAGTCAATAAAAAGAGGAGTTGGGCCTCTGTAACCAAGGAAAACCAATAACCACTGGGAAATGAAGAGAGAAAATGACTTGGAGTTGGAATATCTTATGGTGGAGAGCCCCTACTGTCATGGTCAATGGAGCAGTCTCATGAGTCACCTGGGCAGGCTGTAGAGGTCTCCCATCAATAGCCTCAATGGCGAGTGGAGTGGCTTGAAGCTTCAGCAGAATCGAGTGCTTAGACACAAAGGCACCATCTATGAACAGGCCTGCAGCCCGAGAGTCGATTAGAGCCTGTATCTCGATGGACGACTCAGACCAAGAAAAGGTAACCGGAACCAGGGGCTTATCCTTACAGATGACTGGGGATGTAACAACGCCACCTATAGTCTGTCCCCTACAAGACCTCAGGTGCAAGCGTCCCCCTGGAAGGGTAGGACAAGACTTCAAAAAGTGACCTGCCTGGCCACAATAAAGGTACAATCTCTCTCTCCTCCTAAAGGCTCTCTCATCCGCAGAGAAATGTGTGAAGGCCAATGCATGGGTTCTACTTCACTGATAGGCTCGAAACCAGGAGGTATGGGAGGTGAGGGAGGCATGGGTGGGACTACAAAGCTCGGAGCCAAACATGCAGAAGGCTTCCGCAAGCGCTCCCTAAAGTAAGGTTTCTCTCTGAGTCTGGAGTCAATGGAATTTTATCTGAGAGACCATGAGAAAAAACAGCCACACGAGCCTCATTTTTCCAAGCAACATCTGCTGCTAAAGTATGGAATTCAATGGCGTAATCGCCAACTGTTCTCGTACTCTGCTTGATGGACATGAGGCTTTTGGCAGCAGTAGTGCAGCAAGCGGGGATGTCAAATACCCTTTTAAAGGAAGCCACAAACTCTGGGTAACTCTGGACAACAGGTTTTTGCATCTCCCATAGAGGGTTTGCTCGGGCCAAGGCTTTGTCAGAAAGCAATGAAATCACGAAGCCTACTTTGCTTCTGTAAATGAGAAACGCCTGGGACAGCATTTCAAAGTATATCCCAACCTGGTTGAGAAACCCTCTGCATTTAACTCGATCACCCACAAATCGTGTCTGTAACACTATGGCAAACTGATCCATGCATTGATCCTGCTCATCCAATTTGGAAAAAATATTACCAGCAAGTGGATTGACAGCATCTTCTTAATTCATGGCCTTCACCTACTGTCAGGAACCATGAATTAGAACTAGAACAAAAATAGAAAAAACAGAGCAAACAAAGTCAAAACATAGCCAAGGTTCAGTAGCCAGAGCGGATGGTTGAAGTAAGCCAGCAAACAGGGATCCAGAGATCAGTGAGGTCAAACAAACAGCATGCAGGGTCAGGAGCCAGAAGGGAAGCCAGCTGAAAATAGTCTTTAATCCAGGAACCAGAAGGAATGTCAAACAGACATAAGTCTTTCACAGGAAAAGATAGCAGAGTTTCATCCAGAGATGTTGACCAGGCGAAAGCGTCTGAGATCTGATACAGGCAGTTTATATAGTTAGGAGAGCTGGTTAATGAGCAGGATATGGACATCAGTGAGACAGAGTGAAAGCTGAGACTGGCAATTAAACCTCAGCTGAGCAGCTTGCTCTGAGAAGGGAGAGCTGAGCCCAGCCCTGACAGGAGTATGTTGTTTGAAGAATACTGAATATGTTGCAAGGGAACAGACTGTGGAATAGAGCTATGGATACTGAAGGAACATATGTTTTACCATTATTATTTTATTTTATTATATTATGTGTCTTGAATATGGATGGCCTCAGGAAAACTGGCAACAACAACAAACAATGACCTTAAAGAATATTGATGTTTCCAGATCATTCCATTCTGATTTTAAACAGCCATATGAGGTGCCTTTGAGCTTGTATATCATTTTTGCAAGATGTAGAATTGAATAGGTAGCAGGTGCTTATGATATTATATGTAATTCTAAGGTGGATTGTTTGGATGGGAGTGGCAAGCTGTCGTGTATATGCAAAACTATAGAAACGTAATTTTACAAATATAAATGATATGTATTTGATTTGAAAGTTATGCACTTTGGAAAGAGAAATAAATAATATTGTATATACCATTATGTCTATGCCACACAAGATTCTCCTACTTGAGAGGAATATCCTAGTAATACTAATTCTGTACTAATTCTGTACATCTTCGTACATCCCCACTCACCAAAACGTGTTGACCTGCTGCTTTTCAGTCAGAGGTCACACAAACTTATGTCAGTGGGGGGAGACTGGAAAGGAACACCGGGATGCCCGAACCTCTGGAACACCACTCAGTCCTCCATAAAGGGTATCCTCTGAGTAGCTCGAATCAAACAGAAAACAACCTCATGTGCAGACTGTTAACCAAAATCGCTTTGCGCCAATAAAAACATACTCACAGAATAGCAGAAATAAAAACGCCTTGCAAATCCTATGGTGTCAGCAAACAACGTGTGTTCCAAGCTCTCCTACCACCAGGAAGCGGAAGTGACATCGACGGCTGCGGCGACCGGAAATTACGTCAACGCGTTTCGCCCTTAAGATAGGGTGTCATAAGTGTGTAGTCCCATAGAGGGAACACTCACCAATTTGCACTTTCATTTCAGGAGGGAGAGGGGGTGCTTGTTCTTTTCAATTTACAATTGTCTATGCTGTGAAGATACCAGATGTGCAGCACCTGAAACTAAGGATACTGGAAGCCTGTGCTAGCATTTCTCCTGCGGTGTTGCTATCAGTGTGTGAAGAGTGGGAGAAGAGGGTTGCATTGACAATCCAACACAATGGGCAGCACATTGAACACATTTTATAAGTGGTCAGAAACGTGTAAATAACTCATGAAAGAATAAAGTTACGTTATAACCAAGCACACCATTGTTTTTCTTGTGAAATCCCCAATAAGTTTGATGTGTCACATGACCCTCTTCCTATTGAAAAAACAAAAGTTGGATTCAAAATGGCCGACTTCAAAATGGCCGCCATGGTCACCACCCATCTTGAAAAGTTTCCCCCCTCACATATACTAATGTGCCACAAACAGGAAGTTAATATCGCCAACCATTGCCATTTTATTAAGGTGTATCCATATAAATGGCCCACCCTGTATATTGACAACAAGTATATTGACAGCACCATTGACTATTAATGAGTATTGTTAATGATTGTATAAAAATAAGTGCTGTGTGTTTCAAACTGTTTTATTCATTTTTTAACATTTGAAAAACTCATCAAAAATGTATTGGAAAAAAAAAGTAATGTTCTAGCAAAAAATACTGATACAAACTTGTAAACAAAACGTTTCAGAAAAAGCCTGGTCTTAAAGTGGATAATTACATAAACTTTGATTTAAACCATATTGAATAAATCTGTATATTTTTTAATAGATTATTTGAACTGCAGATTCTTTCAGGGTACCTGGATAGTACCATTTTTTGCCAGATGTGATATATTGAAAGTATGTAACAGGTATGATGGTGCTCGCTTTGGGTTTTTAGCATGAAACAGATGCAATGTCCTGGTATCTATATAGTTTAGATGATGCCTCAGTTCCTCAAAAGAGCTCTCTTACATCAGAAGCAAAAAAAATAATTTTATAACCAGAAATGCAGTATTACTCAACATTCACCATATCATGTTATATGCCCCTCATGAAAATCTTGATGTAGGAATACTTCCTTTCATAAAAAAAAACATGTAGCGAGTTTTTACTTGCACCTCCTGGCCTTCATGTTGTACAGACTGTAGTTAATTCCTGTTCAGCTACTTGGAAAGATCTCATTCTCAACAGCTTTAGGGATATGAACATGTACAAAGCATAGGAAGCTGCAAATAACTTAAAATAAGTGTTTTAAGAATCAGCCCCATGGAATTTGATTAGATACTACAGTGATAAGGTTAAGCATAAGTTTGAAAACTCCAGGATTAGGTGCTATTTAGCCAAGTTGCCAGCATCCAGTTTGCACATTTTTTTCAAAGTGTGTATGGAAACATTAGACCCTGCAAACCATTTTATCATACTCCATTTGGAATCTGCCTCAGGAACCAAGGCTTCCTAGCACACAAAGATTAAGCCCTCAGGCTCTAACATTAACAACAATGGATGAGTAAACTGATAAGTGAACTTATTTAGGCAAATTTACCAGTTCCCAAGATTCTAATATGGAAAAATGCAAATGTTTGTTTCGCCTAAATTTTTCCAACGCAGATATGACTAGAAAATCAAGAGTGGAAATTTAAACAATTGTGTGCGAGGGAGGTGAATCAACATCTGTATGCCCCTATATGTTTTTTGTGTGTAAAAGTGATTTCCATTCTTTACTTTTGTGGTTAATGAATGTCCATGTCTGTATAGACACTACATGCCCTGTGTCCAAAAACTTGTGCATGATATGACTAATGGACATTTTTCTTTTTCTTTTCTTTGTTTCATTTTTTGATTTTTTGATTCTTGTAAGGGCACTCATTTGAGTAGCGGTGTTTTAGAAGTTGGTTTTTAACATTTATGAACAATAAAGTGGATTAATACACAGTTTTTGGGTATTAAAATGTTTCCATATATACTACACCCTTTCCACATCTGGTTGATTTCATATTTTAGTTTTTAGTGTTTCATGTTGATATGACTAGGGACTCCCAGATCACCTTTTTGAGGATGTAGAGGGGGGCCTTGAGGTTATATTTTGCTGTTTATGATTTTACTCATCAATGTATTGGCGTGCCAGATGGAGCTCTAAAACATATATACACACTTTTAATGGAACAGATGTAAAACATTCAGCAAAAGGAACAATAAAAAGTAAAATTCTATGTTTAATTGGGGTTTAAATAATCAGAGGGGGAGAGGTGGGCAGATGACATCATGATTTCCACCTCAGACAATTAGGGGCAGCCTTATATTCATAGATAAAAAATACAAGATTTCTCTTTAATGGTGGAGATACAATCGGTCTGACTTCATTTATTTCCAGCAGCAGATGGGAAGTGATCCGGGCTACTGCTGACACACAGCATCACTTACTGTATGTAGCAAATTTACTGCAGTATAATGCAGCACACACAGTGACCGCATAGTTTTGTAATGAAAGTAGATCATTTGGGCCAGTTTATCCACTTCAGCCCCAAAAGGATTTACCCCCTTCCTGACCAGAGTACTTTTTGTGATACAGTACTGCATCACTTCAACTGACAATTGCGTGGTTGTGCAACGTTGTACCCAAATGACATTTACGTCCTTTTTCTTCCACAAATAGAGCTTAACCATAACCTCTGTGGTTTTTATTTTTTGCGCCTTAAACAAACAAAGAGCGACAACTTTGAACAGTATTTCTTACTTTTTGCTATAATACATATAAAAAAATATTAAAAAAAACGAATTTATTCATCAGTTTAAGCCGATATACATACATAATTGCAATCAACGTATATAGTGATTGGTTTGCGCAAAATTTATAGCGTTTACAAATGATGAGAATTCATTTATGGGGTTTTTATTTATTTACTTTTTATTTACTAGTAATGGCCGTGATCTGCAATTTTTACCCGGACTGTGATATTGCGGCAGACATATCGGACACTTTTGACACTTTTTTTGGACCATTGTGATCAGTGATCAGTGCTATGAAAATGCACTGATTACTGTGTAAATGTCACTGGAAGGGAAGGGGTTAACACTATGGGGTCGATCAAAGGGTTAAGTATGTTCCCTGGGATGTGTTACTAACTGGTGAAGGTTGGGATGACTTGGGGAGGGGAATAATCGCTGCTCCCATATACAGGGAACATACAATCACTCTCCTTCTCCCCTGGCAGAATGGGGATCTGCTTGTTTACATACACGGATCCCCATTCTGTCACTGCAGGGAGCAATCGTGGGTGGCCGGTGGACATCGAGTCTGCCCCACCCGTTCACTGGCTCCCCCGCTAGTGCTGGAGCTAGTGCGCCAGTGTTGCCAACGTCCATAAATTTATGGACAGCCCATAAAAACAGTGAAGTTTTTCGGGTGTCCGTAAAAGTCCGTAGCAGCCGAAAAGTGCCAGTATAAACAGCTGCCATCGGTTCCCGTCAGAGCTGCGCATGTGCAATTACGGAAATCCCCAAGCGGTGAGTGAGAAGATCCGATCCTGACCCTGAGACGATTTGGACGACCACTCCTCCTGCTGCCAGCTAGTGCCTCTGCCCAGCCCATCCGCCCTCAAATGAGGTTACTGCATTTTCACACCACCACCAGCCAGCACCTGACCAGAGCAGGCAATCCGGATGGATGGATGGATTCTCCTGGTTCCTGCCTGCCTCCCTGCTCTGGCTGACCCTGCAGCCCTCCTGGTTACAGTGGTGAGTGCAGTAGCTTCCTCTTGAAGACAGCCAAAAAGAGTCGGGACAGTGAGTGTGTGACTGTTTGACACACACACTGTCTCTGATCACTTTGACAGACAGCCGCAAGCCAAGCTGCAGTAGTCTCTCTCTCTTAGTGTGAGTGTGCACTGCATGTGCACTGCATGAGTGCAGTGTGCACCGGATAAGTGGCAGGAGGTAATGGAAGGATGGTGTAATGGAAACAGCAGGTGATGGGGATGGTGTGATGGAGATGGAGGGATGGTGACAGGAAGTGATGGGGGGATTGTGTGATGGAGACAAGAGGTGATGGAGGAATGAAGACAGGGGGATGGTGTGATGGACATCAGGGGTGATGGAGGGATAAAAACAGGAGGGGATGGAGACAGGAAGTCTTTAGAAGTGGGGACATAAATTCTGTTGATCCTAGTGGCTACCAGGGATTTCACTTCACTTTCTGTGGTGGTTATGGAACCGAAATTAAGGGGAAATGTCTACAATTTGACATAGGTGACAAAACTGACGGACTAAATAATCTGCCCTTATATTGAAAATAACAGAAATGTTTTTTTACCTTGCTATCTACCTTAAATCACATTGCTATTTGCACAGTGTACTTGTTTGTAGTCTAAATATTTAAATTTGCACTGAAAACTGTAATTTTATAACTTTTGTAAATTGCCAGTAAAAACTTGGCTGTGCCAGTACATTTTGGGTGTTGTGGCAGTAAATTTCAATCTGGTAGGTTGGCAACACTGGCCAGCGCGCACACTTGCCCACAATACTCGCTCCTGCTGCCGAAGCCAGATAACGGTGGTTTGTGCAGGAGAGCCATGTTGCCGCCATCAAGCCAAGGTGGGCGATCGGCAACTGGTTAAAGTCAAATGGAATTTTACTTCATTAACAATAACACATATACACCTAGCAGCATTGATTTTAAATGAATTCATATTAGACACACTCTACAAGCCATAACAGATATAATTCAATACTACAATTCAGCAATTCCACAACATACCCCATGTAGACAAACAAAATATTACTTTTTCCATGAATGCAGTAGTTTGAGAATTATTTTAAAGGCTAACTCCACCATTAGCAACATGATTACCCCCTGACTCTCCTCATATGATGATAGCTTGTGGCAGTTGTGTTCCCCTGCAGCTACTGTAAGTTTTAAAATCAGCATGGCTCAGGTGCATCATTTATTCATTCAGAGAATTCTGTGTATAAATAAACTACAACTGCCACTGTTGCAGACTTGTAGTTATCAATGGAACACAAGTGCCATAATCAGCACACTTGTAGTCCAGTGACACTTTCTCTAACTCTCTAATTGAAACCACATAGAGGTACAGGCAGAGAGCTGGAGGAAGGGTCTACAGGAGCCTGGCATTACACCTGTGATCTGGTCTCAATACTTTGCAGGCTTCTGTCAAAAAAAAAAAAATATATATATATATATATATATATATATATATATATATATATACATATATATATATATGTAGGAAGGCCAGTGGGCTGGCCTGAATTTATGGGAGGAGCCCGGAGGGTATTTAAGCACCCTCACTCTCCAGGCTCTTTGTTGGTTCCAGTGCATGATAGCACATGTCACTGGGCCGGCTCTCCCCAGCTCACGTGATGTTTGTGAGTGTGTGCATTCGATTACCAGCTCGCTCGCTCGCTGTTGCAGGTAGGATTCGAATCCTTTCATTTCATACTCTATGTTACAATTCGTTATGTTTCCTATCCTGCATCTCCTTTTGTACTTAGCTGCCTCCAAGTTGTTGTCATTTGTGGCCCGACATCATACGGCACAGGCATGGTAGATTTGAAAGTTTCCCTCTGCCTATTTTACGATACATTCTCAGAGCCAAGCCTCGAGCCACTGTCGGCCGTTATCCAATATCACTCGATGCAGGCTTTGTTGCTCACAGCATTCACTGTCTATGGGGGTTGCCATTGCATCCATTGGGAGATTAGCATGTATTGTTTGCACAGCTTCTGTGGCTGATTGAGGTGGTAATTGGACCCACCTGGGCCTTGGCCGCACTCAATTAGCCTCGGGGGTTGGGTGGTGTTCAGTTGAAGCCATTTCAAACTCGTATGAGATTAAATTCATGCATGCTACAACCAATTCGTATAGATCATACCATTCACCTCACAATCGATTTGTACCGAATCCATTGCATACTCACCACAATCTGATTCGAGCCTAGTCACAATGGTTTGTATCGGATACATCACACACACCGAGTCGCATCGGACCATGTAACTTACTCTCTTCGTTTTATTACCCTATCTACCAATTCGTATCAGTTCATGCCTTCCCTTTAACCGATTTAGATCGGTTCATGTTATTTTCTTGACTACCGATTGTTGCATTGGTGCATTTTCTACCCCACAAACGATCCATGCCAGATACTTGCCACAGTCCAATATGTACCTAGTTGCCAATTCATGCCGGTCATGTTGTTTACCCAGTCCATGTTATCTTCCCGATGGGTTACCCTTCCTGCCGACTCGCATCAGTTCATACCGTTTTTACTACCAAATCGCATCGCTTCATGTCATTTCTTACTACCAAATTGCATTGTTTCATGTCATTTCTTACTACCAAATCGCATCGCTTCATGTCATTGCTTACTACCAAATCGCATCGCTTCATGTCATTGCTTACTACCAAATCGCATCAATTCATGTAATTTCTTACTACCAAATCGCATCAATTCATGTCATTTCTTACTACCAAATCGCATCGATTCATGTCATTTCTTACTACCAAATCGCATCACTTCATGTCAGTTCCTATTGCTGATGCATCTCAGTTCATGTTATTCCACTACCGATTCTCAGCGCTTTGTGGTGTTTTCTACTACCGATTAGCATCGGTTCATGCCACTTTCTACTACCGATTCATGTAATTTCCTATTTCTCATGTTGATTCATGTCATTCCACAACCGAGTCGCATGGGTTCATGTCAGTTCTCGCTACCGAGTCGCATAGGTTCATGTCAGCTCCCGCTACCGAGTCGCATGGGTTCATATCAGCTCCCGCTACCGAGTCGCATGGGTTCATGTCAGCTCCCGCTACCGAGTCGCGTGGGTTCATGTCAGCTCCCGCTACCAAGTCGCGTGGGTTCATGTCAGCTCCCGCTACCGAGTCGCGTGGGTTCATGTCAGCTCCCGCTACGAGTCGCGTGGGTTTATGTCAGCTCCCGCTACCGAGTCGCGTGGGTTCATGTCAGCTCCCGCTACCGAGTCGCGTGGGTTCATGTCAGCTCCCGCTACCGAGTCGCGTGGGTTCATGTCAGCTCCCGCTACCGAGTCGCGTGGGTTCATGTC
>BLSH010412336.1:19813-41724 GCA_018402905.1 Glandirana rugosa
GTTTTCTTTTATAATATGTTGGAAAGTGGTGACCTCGCTTCTCGACATGTGCTAGACGCGTTATTAGTCCGGTATTGGTAGTTTGGTCGTCTATTTCCACCTCGTCAGCAACACTACCTATGTCTGTTTATATATGTTCTCCCGGTCTCCGTCAACCGTTTATGATGAATGATATTTTTTGACCTGATACTAGGCTGGGTCCTAAAGTGATTCGTTAATTTTCCAGAGTAATTTTGTTACGGTTCAGTAGATGTAAGTCTTCAATAATTACGCTAAGGCTTATTGGGTCTTTAACCTCTGAAGATGTACGATGGGTTCTAAGTATTTGGTCCTTTAGGTCCGTCTGGGTAGTATTGTCCATACTTATGTGAATGGCTTGTATAGAGTCCGGAACAACTTTTATACAATTTTGGCTATCAGTACTTGTGACGTTCAGTTATTCGGAATCGCATTAATAACTTCTGAATGTAGATGACTTGGCATTGTTTTAATGAGACCTTTTAATTGCTTAGTGAAATCCTGGGTCGGATCATAGTCCAGTTTTTTATAGTAAGTAGTATTTGCCAACTGCCTCTGGCCCTCTTGTATATATTTGTCTGTATCCATCACAACGACTGCTCCACCTTTATCTGCTGGTTTGATGGTTATGGCCTGATTATTGCGCAGATCGTGTACAGCTCTTCGCTCCAGTGGTGAAAGGTTGTATAATATTTTCTTTTGCTGGGTAGATATCAGGCATGTGACTCGCAGCCTGAAGCTGTCGATATAGGTGTCCAATTTGGGGTTGCGTCCTTGTGGAGGTGTGAAGTTGCTGTTCTTTTTGTCGCCTCCTATTTTACCTGGATTGCTTTCTTTACTGTGGAAATATTCTTTGAGCCTTAGTCTCCTGAAGAATTCCTCCATATCTGACCACACCTGTAAATTATCCAATTTGGTGGTTGGGCAGAATGTGAGGCCTTTTTAGAGAACTGTTACTTTTGGTGCGGAAAGTTCATGATTTGACAAATTTATGATTCCAAGTTCCTCTGTTATATCCACATTTTCAGTCAGGTCAGCATTTATACAAGGGATACCTGGGGATTCGGGATTGGGTTCCATGTCGCTGATAGCAGGAGTTATGGAAGTAGTGTTTGTTTTATGTTGTTTAGATTGTATCCAAAAGGTCTGTTCTTGGTGTAGCTTTTTGAATTTTTTTTGCTTCCTGTTCATGGCAAGTTTTTGTAGTTGTCTTTGCAAGGTTTCAATTTTGGTCCGACATGTCCGCTGCAATATCGCAGTACCGCTAAAAATCGCTAATACTTTTAAAAATACTAAATACTTTTTGCTAAAATACAAATCCAAAAATTTTTTTCATCGGTTTTGGCCGATTTATATTCTTCCCCATATTTTTGGTAAAAAAAATCGCAATCAGCGTTTATTGATTGGTTTGCGCAAAAGTTGCCGCGTTTACGGATGATGAGGATTAATTTTTTTTTAATCAACCTGCAGGGGGCGCTCTAAGGGTTAACTGTGTTCCCTGGGTGTGTTCTAACTGTGTGTGGGCTGCCCTTGCTGGGGAAAGGGGATGAACACAGCTTCCATATACAGGAAGGCTGTGATCATCGCCCTTCCCCCTCTATGAGAACGGAGATCCGTGTTTACATACATGGACTTCCATTCTCTCGCTGCGGGGGGGCCATCACGGGTAGCCGGCGGAGATCGAGTCCACCCTACCCGCTCCCTGCCCCCCTGAACACAGTGAGCGCGCCTCCGTCGGTGCACGCTCACAATATTAGTTATCGCGGCTGCCGTCAGGTGACAGCGGTTCGCAATAACGAGCCACCTTGCCGCCGTCATGCTGCGGCGGGCGGTCGGCAAGTGGTTAACCACTTAAGCCCCGGAGCCCTTTTTTACACTTGTTGTTTACAAGTTAAAATCATTTTTTTGCTAGAAAATTACTTAGAACCCCCAAACATTATATTTTTTTCAAATGCCCCAGAGAATAAAATGGCGATCGTTGCAATACTATTTGTCACATGGAATTTGTGCAGCGGTCTTTCAAGTGCAATTTGTTTGGAAAAAAAAATCTCTTTTAAAAAATAAGACAACAGTAAAGTTAGCTCAATTTTTTTGTATATTGTGAAAGAGGATGTTACGTCGAGTAAATAGATACCATACATGTTAGGGTTGAAAATTGCGCACACTTTCGAAATAGCAACAAACTCCGGTACTTAAAAATATCCATAGGCAGCGCTTTAAACATTTTTTACGGTTACCAGGTTAGAGGTGCAGAGGAGGTCTTTTTCTAGAATTACTGTTCACACTCTGGCGATCACAGCAATACCTCACATATGTGTGGTTTGAACACCGTTTTCATATGCGGGCGTAACTTACATATGCGTTTTCTTTGCTGCGCGAGCTCCCAGTTACGGTGGCGCTTTAAATTTTTTTATTTTATTTTATTATATTTTTCCTCTTAACACTGTTCCTTAAAAAAAAAAAATCTGATCACTTTTATTGCTATCACAAGCAATGTAAACATCCCTTGTGATAGTAATATATGGTGACAGGTACACTTTATGGAAGGATGGGGGGTCTAAAAGACCCCCCCATCCCTCCTTCGCACTTCACAGTATTCAGATCGCCAAAAATGGTGATTCTGAATACAGTCATTTTTTTAACACCGGCGCCGCTTCCCGCCGAGTAAATCAGAAGTGACGTTCTGACGTTGCTTCTGGAAATCTACGAAGGAGTCCCAATTGAAGCCAATTCCGGCTTCCACAGGGACTCCACACAGAGGCCAGAAGTGTCAGATCGGAGCTCTGGTCTCCTGGTGGGACAGGAGACCGGAGAAGAGAGGCAGATGGTGGCGGGAGGGGGGTGGCCCCTACCGGTCCCTGGGATAAAGACCGAGCGGCTTCTGAGCCGGATCAGCCATTATCACCAGATAGCCGCCTGCTCTAACAAACGATACCGGGGTATCGCCTGCAGCTGCAGGCTATACCCCTACACTTCCACTTAGAGCTGCCGCCGTTTATAAACAACGATTCACGTTAAGTGGTTAAAAATTGTGATGACATGTTCTGGTCCAGCAGGTGGTGAAAAATTGGGCCTTGGGTGTTGTCGGAGCCAGAACACTGTAACCCCAATTGCAGTTACTTTTGTTGGGCGCAGGAACGGGCCCTGCTGTTGTAAATTAATGTAACGCGAATCGCTGTTTATAAATGGTGGCTGCTTTAAGTGGAAGTATCGGTGTATAGCCTGCAGCTACAGGCTATACCCTGGTATCATTTTTTAGAGTAGGCGGCCGGCTATGTGTTGATAACAGCCGATCCGGCTCGGGAGCCACTCGGTCATTATCCCAGGCAGCTATAGGGGACATCCCGCCTCCTGCCACCGTCCACCACTCTTCTCCGGCCTCCCATCCCACCGGGAGACTGGAGCTCCGATCTGACACTTCTGGCCACTGTGTGGAGTTCCTGTGGAAGCAGGAATCGGCTTTGATTGGGACTCATTCGTACACTCCCGGAAGCAACGTTACAACGTCTCTTCCGGTTTACACGGCGGCTAACAGTGCCGGTTTTAAAAAAACCTACAGTATTCAGAATCACCGTTTTTGGTGATCTGAATACTGTGAAGTGTAAAGGAGGGATGGGGGTCTTTTAGACCCCCCCATCTTTCCATGAAGAGTACCTGTCACCATATATTACTATTACAAGGGATGTTTACATTCCTTGTGATAGCAATAAAAGTGATCAGATTTTTTTTTTAAGGAACAGTGTTAAGATGAAAAGTATAATAAAATAAAATAAAAAAAATGAAAGCGCCACCGTCCCCGCAAGCTCATGCAGCAAAGAAAACGCATACATAAGTCACGCCCGCATATGAAAACGGTGTTCAAACCACACATGTGAGGTATTGCCGCAATCGCCAGAGTATGAGCAGTAAATCTAGCAAAAGACCTCCTCTGCACCTCTAACCCGGTAACCGTTAACATTTTTTAAAGCGTCGCCTATGGAGATTTTTAAGTACCGGAGTTTGTCACCATTCCGCGAGTGTGCGCAATTTTCAACTGTGTCATGTATGGTATCTATTTACTCGGCATAACATCCTCTTTCATAATATACAAAAAATTGGGCTAACTTTACTGTTGTCTTATTTTTTAACTCAAAAAATGATTTTTTTCCAAAAAAAAGCGCTTGAAAGACCACTGCGCAAATACTGTGTGACAAAAAGTATTTCAACGATCGCCATTTTATTCTCTAAGGTGTTTGAAAAAAATATATGTTTGGGGGCTCTAAGTAATTTTCTATAAAAAAAACTGATTTTAACTTGTAAACAACAAATGTAAAAAACGGCTCTGGGGTTTCAGGGGTTAAAAACTGTATATATTTTAATACACCATGTCAAGTGTACTATATACCGCATGGACAGATATATAGTGGACACTCAATACAATATATATATATATTTTTTTCCCTACACCAACCTGTCTGCACTAACTGACAGATTTCTAACTATCTATCTAGTTAGCTATCTATTTTTTTTTCTTTTTTTAACATATTTAAAAATCTATCTATCTAAACTGCCTGTCTTCAGGAACCTACACTATCTCTCTAACACCGCCGCCGACACTATCATAGAGCTGCTGTAAAAGTGGCTTTATATAGTGTGGGGCGTGGATTGAGACTGCTGTGCAGTGATTGGCTAAAGGCAGGATGCCTTTAGCCAATCAAAGCTCTCACAGCAGGCCGTCCGCTGATTGGCCAAAGCATGCAGGTCATGTGCATGTTTTGGCCAATCAGCGGGCGGCATTCCGCCAACATTTTAAAACATTACGGGGCCGCGCAAAGTTGCCGCGAACGCCCCATAATGTTCGGGAGAATCCAAACTAGCGAACAGGCCATGTTCAGATCGAACATACATTCGATCCGAACACAAAGCCCATCTCTACTTAATATACTTCAACAGAGAACCAAAACAAACTGACATGGTGGGGTCGATTACTAAATGCAATTAGGCTGCTCACTGTTCAAGAGAAGTTGCACTTTTTTCAAATAGTTTATTAAGGTATGCTGGACATCAGCATTGCACAGTCTCTCACAATGCTTAGTACTTATATAGAGTCTCAAACTGCAGAGTTTCTATTTATAGCAACATCGTGAGTGCTGCCATACTTAAGATGTCGCCCCACCTCCAAGCGCCCCAACGGGAACAAGCTGCACTCAAAGGAAGCAACAACACCCCCATCAACTAACCTCCCTTAGCATAGTGATACAGATGCTAAACTTTTCAGCAGATATTATATTCTGGAGGGAATGCTAGAGATAGGTCAGTAGATATCATTTGTCTTATTAACCCAAACAATGAAAGGACATACCCCATGTAGCATAAGGAAAGAACCATAAACAAAATTACAGGGCAACAAAAGTAAAGAAATAAATTGATAAAAAAAGACATTACAACATGGACACCACGTGACACCAGAGCGGGTTAATCCTATTATTACATTTCTTATGAACCAGGAAATAAATGAGTCCAACTTTTCCAGTTATTTGCAACTTTCAGAGATGGTTCTGTATTGTAGGCCAATACTTTTTCATATTGAGCAGATGTTTGTACTCTCTTAATAACCTCAGACACATTAGGCATTTTATTTGTCTTCTAAAAAGACTATGGTCCTGCGGGCTGTCGTAAACTATCAACACATGGAATTGTTTGGGAATTTGGTCAAATTTAAGATGTAGGAGTGCCACCTCAGGTGCTGGGGAAATGAAGAAGCCTGTTATCCTGGAAATTAAAGAAAATATTCCGGTCCAAAACTTTGTAGGCTTCTGCACCTCCAGAACACATGAAATAGAGTTCCTGCATCCCCACAATCTCTCCAGCATTGAGAGTCAGGAAATATTGTTGCTAGTTTGTAAGGGACCAGATAACTCTTATTAAGTAGTTTTAAGGAATGATCCCAATGGTTAACACATCTCAAGGCCTTAAATATAGTGTTCCTTGCTTTCCATTCTGAATAGCTAAAGTTTATTGCTAAATCTTTTCCCCATGCTAGCACTGGGACAGTTTTAGTACAGTTGTCCTTGGGTTGTAGGTGAGAGTAGATTCTAGAAATGCCACCTTTCCCAAAAGGTCTCTCTTGTAGTAGATGCCAAATATCTTTATTTATTGTTATTTTCCTCACATCATACTTTGTAAGTAAGTGTTTCATTTGTAAAGTCTTGTATTGGTTGCTTTGAGGGTTTTCTTGGTTAATATCTTCTATGTAGTTAATATTTTGAGAGATCCAGGGTTGCATTTTAATGGATGGGATAATATATTCCACCACTGAGATTGGAGCAGTAATAGAAAGGTTCGCTACCTTCTTTTTATAGCTCTGGTGGATCGCAGTTCAGGTTTGTACAGAGGCCGGGATTGCAGGGAGGCTAGGTATCTTTATTGGAAGGCCTGTTCTCAAAGCTAATGGTAGAGATATAAGGTCCTTATTGCCTATTAAAGCTCCTTCCATTGAGACCAAGTGCTGCTCTAAAGGAGGGTCAAACCAGGCATGCAGCTGTTCAATCACCACTGCTTTATTGTATTTTTCTAATGCTCAGAGACATACTCCCCCACGTGTTTTACGTTTCGTAAGCGTAGAGAATGCTACCTTAGGAATTTTCCCTTTCATATAAATCGTTTAATGGTGGTATTAAGTTTATGTAAAAAACTAGTTGGAAGTAAAATGGGTAAACAAGTAAAGGATCTTTGGGAGCACTAACATATTAAATGCCGCTATATTACCCAACCAATTTAGTTTAAATTTTACAATGCGTAACAAGTCCTGGGAAACTGTCTGAACGAGAGGTAAAAAATTAGCTTCAAAAGAGTTAGTTGAAGGTGCTGTTAGGTGTACCTAAGTATGACAATTTGCCCTGTGTCCAAATATAGTCAAATTGGCTTTTCAGGGATGTTAGTACGGGTTTAGAGACATTTATTGGAAGGACAGAGGACTTTGTAACATTTAATTTATAGTACGAAGCTCTTCTAAATTCCTCAGTAATAGTTTGTACCGCTGCCAGGGTAGACTCCGGATTAGTAAGGGTTAGGACCACATCATCAACAAACAAGCCAATTTTATGCTGATGACCTGCAACCGTTATACATGTGACTGCTGGGCTGGTTCTAATTAGTTCAGCAAAGGGTTCCATTGCTAATGTAAAAATGAATGGGGACAGAGAGTTTTAGATGTGTACACATTGGCAGAGGGGGTGGAATATAGTGTGGAAATTGCCGACAAAGCAAATCCATGTAGACCGAATTTGCACAGGACAGCTTGCAGGTAACCCCAGTGCACATGGTCGAATGCCTTTTCTGCATCAAGGGCAAGAAACCCCACTGGCATTTTTCGTTGTTCAGCTATATGAATAAGATTGAGCATTTGTCGTGTGCCATCTGCGGCCTGTCTACTCTGAACAAAACCTACCTTGTCTGATCCAATTAGCTTTGGAGTAATACTCGCTAATCTGCTGGTTATCACTTTGGCATAGATTTTAAGGTCAGAGTTTAATAACGATATAGGGCGAAAATTTTGTGCGTCTTTCCTGGTCTCCGCAAAGTCACTATTGTGGCTTTTAACATCTCTGACGGGAAAGAAGCCGTAGAGGCTGTTTGGTTAAATAGATCAGTCATGTGGGGAGTCAAGACCTTTATGCCGTTTTTATAATATTCAGAGGTAAACCCGTCCATGCTGGGTGACTTGTTTTTCGACATTGTTTTTATAGCAGCTAGATACTCTTCTTTTTTGATGGGAGAGTTGAGAACAGTCAACTCTTCATCTGATATCTTTAGCAGTGAAACAAAATTTAAGAAATTAGATATCAATGTTTCCATAGGTTGAGGAGTCGGGTCACTAGCCAAGTTGTATAGAGAATTATAATATTTTTGGAAGGCATTTGCAATATGCTCGGGGTGAAACACTTGTTTCGAGTTTCAGGATCAATAATGTAGGTTAATTTGAATTTGACTTGCCTTTGCCTAAGGTAATTCGCTAAAAAAATGTCTGCTTTATTGCCTTGGGAGTAGTGTAATGCTTTAAATCTCCTCAGGGCATATTTCCCCTCCAAAAGCATTTTAAATCATTTCTAAGTTGTGTCAATTCTTGTAATTTGTCGTTTGCCAAGGTAATCTTATGTTGAGACTCGAGCTGTTTTATTTTGTATAATAAATCAGACATAGTTTGCATTTTTTTGTCTTTTTTTTCCTTGGCCACTATCTGGATCAAGAGGCCTCTGAAGTAGGCCTTATGTGTGCACCAGATCATAGGCAAGGACATGTCCGGTGCAACCTTATTTCCAAAAAATTCTTGGATTTTCTTTTTTAGTTCATCTCTAAATGGCAACCTGGAAAAGAGGCTCACATTGTTACGCTCACATATGCATAGGTCTCCTACTATTTGCTTCTACTAGGGATATGGAGATTGGTGCGTGGTCTGACCATAGGATAGAAGGGAGTTTCACCATTGACACTTTGGATAACATTTGTAAGTCAGATACAAAGAGGTCAATTCACGTATATACCCCATGTAGGGCTGAATAGAAAGTATAGTCTCTTTCAGTTGGATTGAGACATCTACGAATATCGTACAGGTCCTCATTGTGGAGAAACGGTTGCAAAATGGTGCGGGAACATGAAGTTGCTGTGGAGTCCAATTTATGGCTAACAATAGCGTTGAAGTCACCACAGATAAGTAAATAACCCTTTTGTATCCAGTGGATCTTTTTCATGAGTTTGCGTAAAAAGCTCAGTTGGTGTGAGTTTGGAGCGTAAATATTAACTAATGTATACGTGGTGTTGTTGATATCGCACACTAAGATAATGTACCTTCCCTGCTGGTCCAGCAGTGACACGTGCAGATTGAAAAAAACTGAGTTCTTAATCACAATTAGAGTTCCTCTTTTCTTGAAATCTGCGTTTTGCCCCACAGCAGGATAGTCATCAATACATTCTATGAATTCCCTTGTGGAGTCCTCACCCATGTCTCCCACTCCCCTCTCATCTGCATACTGATGCTCTGGAGACTTCTTTGAGTTGGATTTAACAGGGCTATTAAGTGGTGAATCTCTGTGAGAAGAGCGGCTGTTGCCCCTGACAGTGTTTCTCTGTGGTGTACTGTGGAGGGAGGGAGAGCGTGGCTGATCCCAGCTGGAGCCATTTTGGGATGAGTGTGCTCCGACTGCTGCAAAATAGGTTGTCAGCTTATGGGGTCCAGAAGGGAGATAGCGCTTCCCCATGGTGGTCTCCAGGCTGGCACTAGTTAGGAGAAGATGGCAGGCTCAGTGTGCTGTGTCCTCCATCACTCTATTATGCTGGGAGCCGCTGTGAGGTCTGGGAGCTCTCTCCTCAGGCGGCCATCTTTCTCGGCTGCCGGCTCCGTCCAACAAAGTTGCACTTTTCAAGGAACTTCTGTCCCAGAGCTTAGTTAATGTTTCACTTTGCAAAGAATACCCAATCACATGCATGGAAAATAAAAAATCTGCAATTTTGCTCACACATGATTGGATGATAGAAGTCACATAAGTCACTAAGCTCTGGGGAAATTTCCCTTGTAAAGTGAAACCTCCCTTTCAATGTAAGAAGCCCATTTGCCTTTAGTAAATCAGTCTTGGTGCATTCATTCTCATAATCCAAATTAATGAAAAAGCATATTGGTAACATTGGAAAATTAGAATCAGATGTTAATGATAAAATCCTTCTTGGGAAGAAGACAGGTGGAACCTGTCTTATTTAAACCTCAGGTACCTAGAGTCTTGTGATTTCTTAGTATTAGTGTATGGGCAGCTATAATGCCAAGAGAAAAAGAGCTCAGTAAAGCCCTTTGAGCTTTGTTAGCACTTTTTTTACATTTATTCCAGGTACTTACCGTACCTCACAAAAGTGAGTACACCCCTCACATTTTTTAAAATAATTTATTATACCTTTTCATGTGAGAACACTGAAGAAATGACACTTTGCTACAATGTAAAGCAGTGAGTGCACAGCTTGTATAAAAGTGTACATTTTCTGTTCCCTCAAAATAACTCAACACACAGCCATTAATGTATTAACTGCTGGCAACAAAAGTGAGTACATCCCTAAGTGAAAATGTCCAAATTGGGCCCAAAGTGTCAATTTTTCATGTGGCCATTATTTTCCAGCACTGTCTTAAACCTCTTGGGCATGGAATTCCCCAGAGCTTCACAGGTTGCCACTGGAGTCCTCTTCAAATCCTCCAAGACGACATCACGTTTCTAGTGGATGTTAGAGACCTTGCATTCCTCCACCTTTCATTTGAGGATGTCCCACAGATGCTCAATAGGCTTTAGGTCTGGAGACATGTTTGGCCAGTCCAACACCTTTACCCTCAGCTTCTTTAGCAAGGCAGTGGTCATCATGGATTTGTGCTTGGTTCCGCTACCATGGAATACTGCCCTGCAGCTCAGTCTCAGAAAGGAGGGGATCGTGCTCTGCTTCAGTATGTCATAGTACATGTTGGCATTCATGGTTCCCTCAATGAACTAGCTTTCCAGTGCTGGCAGCACTCATGCAGCCCCAGACCAGGACACTCCCACCACCATGCTTGATTATAGGCAAGACACACTTGCCTTTGTACTCCACATCTGCTTGCCGCCACACATGCTTGACATCATTTGAACCAAATAAGTTTATCTTGGTCTCATCAAACTACAGGACATGGTTCCAGTAATCCATGTCCTTAGTCTGCTTGTCTTTAGCAAACTGTTTGTGGGCTTTCTTGTGCATCGTCTTTAGAAGAGGCTTCCTACTGGGAGCCATGCAGACCAATTTGATGCAGTGTGTGGCGTAAGGTCTGAGCACTGACAGGCTGACCCTTCAACCTCTGCAGCACTGCTGGTAGCACTCATACATCCATTTCCCAAAGACAACCTCTGGATATGATTCTGAGCACATGCACTAAACTTCTTTGGTCGACCATGGCGAGGCCTGTTCTTAGTGGAACCTGTCCTGTTAAACCACTGTATGGTCTTGGCCACTGTGCTGCAGCTCACTTTCGGGGTCTTGGCAATCTTCTTATAGCCTAGGTCATCTTTATGTAGAGCAACAATTCTTTTTTTCAGATCCTTAGAGAGTTCTTTGCCATGTGGTGATATGTTGAACTTACAGTACTCAGTGTGAGAGAGTGAGAGTTATAACACCAAATTTAACTCACCTGCTCCCCATTCACACCTGAGACCTTGTAACACTAACAAGTCACATGACACTGGGGAGGGAAAATAGCTAATTGGGCAGAATTTGGATTTACACTTAAGGGTGTACTCACTTTTGTTGCCAGCGGTTTAGACATTAATGGCTGTGTGTTGAGTTATTTTGGGGGGGGCAGCAAATTTACACTGTTATACAAGCTGTACGCTCACTACTTTAGATTGTAGCAAAGTGTCATTTATTCAGTGTTGTCACATGAAAAGATAGAATAAAATATTTACAAAAATGTGAGGGTTATACTCACTTTTGTGAGATACTGTATATAGCACTGACAAATTTACTCAGTGCTTTAAATATATGTTGTACATTCTCATTAGTCTCTGCCCTCAAGGCACTTACAATCTAAGGTCCCTAACTCACATTCATACATACATGTACTAGAGCCAATTTAATGAGAGCCAATTAACCTACCAGCGTGTCTTTGGAGTGTGGGAGAACATGTAAACTCCACTCAAGTAGTGCCATGGTTGAGATTTGTTCCGACAACCCCAGTGCTGTCCATGATGCAATAAATTGGGATTTCCAGATAAACCAAAGGACCGTGTAGTTCTAGCATGGAGCACCTTCATCTATAAAGCTCCAATGTTTTCTGGATATCATAGGACAAAGATATATAGTTACAAATGTTGTTTTGGACACATATATTCAAGGTATATAGAGAAATGTCCAACTCCACATTACAACCAGATATACGTATAGTGGTATTATCAATAATTCCTGGTTCATTGAAGGCTATTAAAAGAGATATTTTGTGACATATGTTAACAGCAACAAGAACAATTATTTCTCGTTCATGGAAAAAAGATACGGCCCCTTCAATGGCAGAATGAGTATGTGAGATGAGTGAGATGCGACTACTGGAGGAAACAACCAGTATTGAGATAATTTAGAAAGACATGGGACAAATGGGATGAATACCATACCTCAGGATCATTATTGAAATATTCAGAAAACCTACGGAACTTCGGGGCCCATTCTCCCATTCTTTTAATAAAATTTCCCTCGTAGCCTTTTTTTTCTCTCTCTTTCTCTCTTTTTTTTCTTCTTTTTGATTTGATTCTACTTGGGTGAGTGACTGATTGAAGGCGGGGGGATTAAGGTCCCAGATCTGTGACAGGCCTACTCGTAAAGGGCAATGCACAGAAAGGGAACCTTAAGCAAGAAACAATAAGGTAGGTTAGGATGGGAAGACCAAATAAGATAGAGATAGGACGTTTACGCCATCTAGGATAGATGGGGTTTTAACTGTTTACAATAAATATTGTTAAAACTGTATTTGAAGATGCAAATCAGATATCTTATCCATGGTATTTTATATTTGATCCCCCCTGAATGTATGTTGTAAAATCTTTTTGAAAAATTGAATAAACAAAGATTATACACAAATGGTGTGCTTTGTATTAGGCTCTACTGTTAGTGCAAGAGGTTTTTTGAGGTATTAGTAATGAGTGATTTGGTTTCAAAAATGTTTTTATTTTCTTACAGTTGCAAGAAAAATCTAAATGATGTTTCGGTTTCTTAATGAATAGAAAGAGAATAATCTTTTACAAGGTGAATCTGAAATCACCTTATAGGCATTTTAAAAATTCAGACTATGCTTTCATTGTGTTACCTGAAAAACAGAAAACAGGGAAATATACAATAGCACAGAAGACAAACAGAAAATAGAGTGTAACCACCATCAAGATAGCACAATTATATTTCATCATACAGGTTGGGGAGCTTGTTTATACTGAGAACCTGCACATAACTTCACTCTTTAGTTTTGAAAAGAACAGTTTTCAGGGACCAGCTACTGTAATTTCCGTGAAAAAACAACATAAACAAATTGCATGTTGCAGATTCTTTATTGCTCAGTAGATTCAGAGACTGCAAGGGCTCTTACAAGTCATTGTTTTGTGGCTGGTGAACTATTGTAGTTCTTTGTGACATAACTAGTATTTCCCTAGTCTGTGATCAATAATTGATTGTATGCTGTAAACTGCCTGCACCGCTACACTACCCTTCCTACAAATTCCTAGCATTTTTCTACTCTCTTACTGCATCCTTCCTGCCCAACACTTTTATATCTTTGTTTTTCTACATCTAAGCCTGTCTAGTGTTTACAACCCCCCACCCCCCATCCCCCCATCTTTTTATTGTTTTGTCAATTTGCCTCCCAAGTTTGAGTTTCTCACTTGTGTTCAGCTGGTCTGTTGTGGTATTTGCTCCCTTTTCTGTTAAAGTGTAATCTTGTTTAAATAAATAAACAATACCTAGTCCAGGACATGCAAAATAATAAAAAGCAACTTCATCATAGACATAGGGTTGCCACCTGTACGGGATTCACCCGGACAGTACGGGTTTAGAGTGATGTGCCCGGGTCTCCTTCCTCTATTGCGATCAGCTGGCAGGGACTATTTGATGATTTTCGGGCTCAGGCGGAGTCATCCTTGTCTTGTGCTGCGGTTCCCGGCAATTACATTGCCCAGCTGATGGGTATAGAAGTGGAAGTCGGGACTCAGATAAGATTGTCAGAAGGGCTGAATAAAGATAAAAACGTCTGCCTGAGTGATTCTATTAACTCCTCATGTTCCTTCCTGGCCACCAGCTGAGCAGATAAAGCCACTGTCCAGCCTGGATCTCCACAGCAGGTAAGCGCTTGAGTCCAGGGGGTTAAATATTCCTTTCCCTTCCCCTGGCCCCCAGCTGAGCAGAAGTTTTGAAGGTTTTTGTAATTGCTGCAGACAAGAGCTTTTAAGAGCCGCTTCACACTGAGGCGACTTGTCAGGTGACACAAGTCGCCTGACAAGTCGTCCCCATGCAGTGCAATGGAACCGTTCTAATAGGAGCGACTCGGGTCGCTCCGACTTAGAAAAAGGTTCCTGCACTATTTTCGGGGCGACCTCAGCGCGACTTGCATTGACTTCTATGGTAAGAAGTCTCCTTGCAAGCCGCGCTGAGGTAGCCTCGAGCGGGGCGACTTGCTTTGCCCTGCAAGTTGCGCCGCTCCAGTGTGAACCGCCAGCTCTTACTCAGCCTAGGATCACACTGTAGCGATGTGGGAAGCGGTGCGATTCCAGCGCCGGTTCCTGAATGGCACCTCTCCCACAGGCACTCCCACTGCCCTCTGTGAACCGCTGCGGCGTCATTACAAAGTTAATGACCGTTCACAGATCGCAGTGCAAACTGTGAATTTATACAGGAATTGGATGGTGAGAACACCCCATGTGATCCGATTCCAGTGCGAGAAAAAAACAAGTCCCTGCACCTTTTCTGTGCAAACCGAATGCGAGGTCAGCCATACAAGCGTATGAAGTCACATTGCTCAGACATCGCATGCCATCGCACAAGTCTGAACCTAGGCTCAGCAATAGTCCTGTTCCTGTCCCCAGTTCCCTGATGATTTCTCAGAATATACTGCAATGGGTGAACAGCCTTAGGGCTCATTTACACATATGGTGCCCTCTGAAGAGCACTCCATGTTTGGATCACTCTTCAGAGGGCATTTAACAGGCAGTGAGGAGGAGTTATATCACCTCCTCGCCACCTGTTTAAACCCCACAACGGCACCCCGCAACTGAATACATTGCACACAGATGCAGGAAGCCCTCATTCACGTTCAGCAGCCATTGCCGCACTGTGATGCAAAGCATTTTGGCTATTGCATGTGTACATCCCCCTTCTGCTGCCTTTGCAGCTTAAGAGGAACAGTTGGGTAGCAGTAAAAACACAGCTCAACCTCTAATTTTTACTGTCCCCCAACCATAAGTGTAAACGAAGTAGCAGGGCACTCTGAAGAGTGATCCACAGTGAATCTTTTTTTTAGACGTATTTGGCAGGTGGTGAAGAAGCGTTGTTTTCTCCTTACCACTTGTTTTTAACTCCTAAAATCCCACACCACTGTGCTGTAGCCATGTGCATTGCACACGGTTGCAGCACAGCCCAATTGAGTTGAATGGGTTGAGTTGTGCAGTGCACTAGTGGGGTCTTTCACACAGGCTTTCTATCCGGTGTGCTCTGTTTTGTTCAGGGATCGATCCATTGATCCCCACTGAGCAGGCGGGTGACAGGCCCATCTCCACTCACTGTGCAGAGACCTGCCAGAGCCACACTCTCCTCTTTGGGGAGATCAGATGAAAATGGACCACCTGTCCATTTTCATTCGATCCCATCCGATCCACTAGACATGGAAAATAGGACCTCCATCCGTCTGGATTTCACGGATCGGATCGGATAGCAGCGGGTGTCAGTGGACATGTCAACGTATGCCGCTCCATAGAGGTGAATGGAGTGTCTGATCAGGTCCACCTGAAAAACTGTCAGGCTGACCTGATCAGAAACCCCATCTGAAAGGGCCCTTAGATCCCTTTCACACTGGGGCGCTTTACAGGCGCTATTGCGCTAAAAATAGCACCTGTAAAGGGTCTCCCCATTCCACCCAGTGTGTCCTTTCACACTGAGGCGGCTCAGGGCGGTGCGCCTGCGAGAGTAAAATTAAACTCCTGCAAACATGATTTTTCAGGAATGTGGGGAGCTCCACCGCCCCTGCCATTGGATTGAATGGGCAGCGCTCCCAAAGCGGCTGTACACCGCTCCAGGGGTGTCGAGCGCTGGCACTTTTAACCCCTGTTTAACCCCTTATGGGGGGGTTAAAAGTGCCATGCTGCCGTCCGAAGAGCGGCGCCATAGCGCTGCTATTACAGCAGTAGATCGCCGCTAAATTGGCGGCAGTTTACCGCTGACGAGCGGGCGGTCCCAGTGTGAAAGGGGCCTTAGTGTTCGGGTTTGGCTTGAAGAAAAGGTGGCAACCCTACATAGACAGCTTTAATTTGGATCTGTCCCTATTAATTCCTGAAGGGAGAGTGAAAGAGAGAGAGACAGTGAAAGAGAGAGAGTGAGAAAGGGTGAGAAGGAGCAAAAAAGAGCAAGAGAGGGAAAAAGAGCAAGAGATAGAGAAAGAGAGAGAAGCCCCTTTATGAAAGAAAGAGGAGGGCTATGAAAAAGTGGGCTATGGTTTGTTTCATAGCATTAAAAAATAAGGGTAATAATGTTGCTGCCGGTGTGAGGGATCATTGAAAAGGTACTTTGTATACATTTTCCTATATTAAAGTGAAGAATGAGCTTTGCATACACTCGTGTGCTTACACACACATATTATAAAAACCCATACCTCATCGGATGTGACATCACCGACCCAGAAATCACCGATCGGTGACATCACACGGGGTGGTGCCACCAGGTTTACTTATTTAAGAACTGTCAGATAATGGAGCAGGCACACAGTGGCTAGTCTTCATTGCGGGTGGAGTGTTTTTTCTTTTTTCGGGTCCAGTGGTGTTGGCAGCAGCATTGTGAATGACAATGGATCTACATCGGGGAACATTGTTTTTTTTTATTTTTAATTAAGGAATTGTCAAAAAGCCCCCCCATGTTGAGGGCACATGGCCTGGTATGGTTCAGGAGGAGGGGGCGCTTACTTGCACCCCCTTTCCTGACCTGCCGGGCTGCATGCTTGGATAAGGGTCTGGTATGGATTTTGGGGGGGGGCCGTGCATTTTTTTAAAACGTTTTGTATTGCTGGCAATTTGAATGCAATTTTTACCTTTATAAATGTCAATTTTGCTGCAGTAGGTTCTATACACGGTACAGTCCGACTAAGGGGACCCCCAAGCACTATATTTAAAGGGATTTTTCACTTTAAACATCATTAAAAATCTTTGCTCCTTTAACCACTTCATCCCCGGAAGGATTTACCCCTTTCCTGACTAGAGCACTTTTTGCAATTCGGCACTGCGTTGTTTTAACTGACAATTGCGCGGTCGTGCGACATTGTACCCAAACAAAATTGATGTCCTTTTTACCCACAAATAGAGATTTCTTTTGGTGGTATTTGATTATCTCTGCGGTTTTTATTTTTTGCGCTAGAAACAAAAAAATTGCAACAATTTTGAAAAAAATGTAAAATGAAAATATTTTTTACTTTTTGCTATAGTACATATTCCAAAAAAAAATATTAAAAAACAAATTTATTCATCAGTTTTGGCGATTTATATTCTTCTACATATTTGTGGTGAAGAAAATAAAACGCAATCTGCATTTATTGATTGGTTTGCGCAAACGTTTCAGCGTTTACAAACCATGAGAATTAATGTACTCGTATTTTTTACTAGTAATGGCGGAGATCTGTGATTTTTATCCAGACTGGGATATTATGGCAGACATGTCGGACATTTTTGACCCTTTTATGGGACCATTGATTTTTATACAACGATCAGATCTAAAAAAAACACTGATTATTGTATAAATGTCACTGGCAGGGAAGGGGTTAACCTGCAGGGGTCAATCAAGGGGTTAACTGTGTTCTCTAGGCATGTTCCAACTGTGTGGGGGCTGGGATGCCAGGGGCATAACAGATCTAACTGATCCTGATGACAGGGCTTAGTAGATCACTGTCATGCCACCTGACAGAGCGGGGAAATGGTGTGTTTACAACTGCGGTTCCCCCACTTTTCTTGTGTACCAGGCAATCGCTCGTTGCTGGTGGACATGGAGTCTGCCCGACCCTCGGCAACACTCGTAGAGCATGTGCCGGGCATGAGAGCGTGCCACCAGGGGCAGGCTCCCACCCGCTAGCCGCGCATGCGCGAATCAACGTTTATACACATCGATTCGCGATACGCTGGAACATTGCAGAAGTAGAAATACACCAGCCGGTCTGGAACCGATTACAAACAATATTTTTTAAAAGTTTTTTTTGCATTGGTACATGTCCACCAGGGCAATACTCGGGCCCCATACCCTTTTTATGGCCAATAACTTGCATATAAGCCTTCAAAATGGGGACTTTTATTTTACAAGTTCTAGTCCCATAGACTTCAATGGGGTTCTGGCCCAAACTTTTGTGATGTTTGAGAGTTCTGGCTCAAACCGAATCGAGGGGTATTCGGCCCATCTCTTAAACTGACCACGCCTCTACCTGCCACCTGAATGGACCCTGGTCTGTTTACCAATGATACTTCTGTCTGCCCCCTAGATTGTTTATCAACCATGTTTCTGCCTTCCACCTGAACTGACCTCGGCTTGTAAATTAACCATGTTTTTTGCCTGCTGCTTGGAATGATCTTTTGCCCTGCTACTGCAGTAGTGGGATTCAAGATAACAGAGGGGGTCCTTATATATGTGAGAATCTCCAAAGTAGTTTTTATGAATGGAGAAAACTACGTTTTTGGTTTTCTCTGGGTTTTGTAATTCCTGGATTAGGGTCTGGAGACCAGAGGCTTCAAAGAGATTTGGGTGGGAAGAAAACTCTACTCTTGTGCCCAGGTCTTACCTTACCAAGGCTCTAATCCTGATAGCTCTGCCTGCTGTCGACTGACCCTGGCCTGTTGATTTATCATGATTCTGGCTGCTGCCTGAACTGACCACACCTCTGCCTGCTGCCTGTACTGACTCTGGCCTATTAATGGACCATGTTCTTGCCTACTGCCAGTACCAATACTTTGGCTGTGCTGTCCATGTCTCTGCCTGCTGCTCAGAACAATTATTTGACTGTGCTAACAAGATGTCTGTTTGCTGGCTGTACTGACCCTGGACTGTTTATAGACAGTATGTCTGCCTGCTGCCTGGACAATTCCTTTTGCTGTTGCTGACCATGTCCCTGCCTGTTGCCTGGACCAATGCTCTCCTCTTTGGACTACTGAATTAGTAAAATCACAAGTAATCTTTTACCCTTTGCTCAGCAGAATGTGTTCTGGAGTGTAATTCTTGGTATGTCCTTTCTATGTGTTAGAAATATCTTATAATTGACAACTTTGTGTAAAAAAATATATTTTCATTTTATTTCCACATTTTCCAAAAACTTGTGGAAAAATATGACATGTTCAAAAGACTCAATATGCCTCATACACAGTAAAATCTGTTGGGGTGTTTGCTTTCCAAAATATGGTCATTTTGTGGGTGTTTCCATTGTCCTGGTGCTCTAGGTCCTTCGAAAATGTAATAGGTAGTCAGGAAATTAGAAGTGTAATTTATGCCCCTAGAACACCTAAAGGTGCTCCTTGGATGTTGGACTCTCTTTTTGGCCAGGCTATGGAAAAGTCTCACACATGTGGTATCACCATGCTCAGGAGGAGTAACAGAATGTATTTTGGGGTGTAATTCTTGGTAGGTAAATGCTATGTGTTAGAAATATCTTTAAAGTATCTATAACATGACAACTTTGTGTGTAAAAAATATGTTTTTCATTTTCTTTCCACATTTTCCAAAAATTTGTGGAAAAAATTACATGTTCAAAAGACTCATTATGCCTCAACAAAAATACATTGGTGTTTTCTTTCCAAAATGTGCTCATATTGTGGGTCATTCCATTATTCTGGTGCTCCAGAGCCTTCAAAATTGTGATAGGTAGTCAGGAAATTTTTTTTTTTTTTTTTTTTTTTTTTTTTTTTTCCCCGTCTGCTTTCCTTTTCTTTTTCACCCATTCACTCACAATCTTTCTGGCCATTTCCTTCCTCTTTTCAACTGCTTGTTCCATTCAATACCACTAGGAGTCCCCCTTTGGGAATTGGGTCCATTATGCACCATCCGGCAGGTAGGCTCCACTGGATACATACCCCCGCTCATGTGGGGTTTTCCTTGTAGGAGCAAGCTTTTTGTCCCAGCGGGCTTCCGTCCGTTGGAACACACCTGCCGGCGGGGATATTGACGCGTGACGTTATCCCACCCCTCTGGGTGGGGCAACACCGCGCGCCATACACTCCGGAGGGTCCCTCTGTGCTCGATTAGTGGGCTGTTCACCCACAATACACGAGCAGTCGGCACCTGTGCGCATCAAGTTGGATTGGCTGTCCCTGATGCTGATTGCCATATATATGCGGCCAAGCCCTTTGAAAACGACATGCAGCCCACATACGGACGGTCCTCACGGAGACAGGTAACCATACTGAGCTATACACTTTATTTGTTTGGCGTTCCCCTCTGTACCATGTGCAATGCGACCATTGTCTCACTTTATTTGGCTGTCTTACCTGGTGTTTTTGATACCTATACACACGATCCATGCGGTTTATACTCCATTGGAAGATCATGCAACTCCCTTTTTTTTTTTTTTTTTTTTTTTTTTTTTTTTTGCATTTTACCATGGTACAAACAAGAGGGCAAGCATCAACCCCTTTGGGGTGTGATGGCCCATTGCCTTTAACGAATGTAGCTTTGTATACATACACATCTATACTTATATACTTCACTCTATCTCCTCCTTTTTTATCTTTACCAGCACCACACTACACCTCCTTGTGAGGTCTGCTGACTCAGCCTCTTTGGGCCCCTTTTGGTTGCATAATTTATGATCCACCCCGTGGGGTTTACTCCCTGTGACCCTTATTGGACTCGGCTTTCAGATCCTGCCGGGCTGCTTGAAATTTGGTCGATGGTACTTTCAGTTAAGATGTAAGTGGTGGTTCACCTCAGCTTTCTCTTACCTTTTGTCTTTTTTTCCCCATGGGAATGCATTCTTACCAAACTACCTGTATTATATACCACATGCATGATAACATTGTCCTGTATGATTGAACTTTGTTACAGACAGCACAATTATTGTTCTGCGTGATGCACACAATCCCCTGATGAAGGATTGACCGAAACATGTTGGGATATCTGAGAAATAGCTCCAAGACCCTGCTTATATAGCGGCTCCTTGAATGTATCTATTCTCATATGCATCCAAGCTTTTTCCATATATGCTGTTCTAACGTTAGTACCATGTCGAGACAAATTCATTGTTTTGTCTTTTTATAACTGCATTTGATGTATGCATTGTTTGTATCCAATTTTTGACCTTGTATATCCACACATAATTTGAAGTGGACTGGGAACTTCTTGTCCCAACTCACTCCAATGTTGGAATATATCATATGTTTTTGTATCAATAAAATTGTATAATTTTTTTTACTATTTCTTAAATCTCTTTTTTGTACCTTATCCAACCAACTGCCTGTAAAGTCCAGGGGATAGCTTACAATCTGGGAGTCTCTCCCTCTTTTTTGAATTTCTAAACTATAGGACGTGGCAGTATCTTTCTGTCCTTACAGAACCACTCTCCCCCCCAATTTATTCTACTTGGCCACCATGCTGCAGCTCAGTTTCAGGGTCTTGGCAATCTTCTTATAGCCTAGGCCATCTTTATGTAGAGCAACAATTCTTTTCAGATCCTCAAAGAGTTCTTTGCCTTGAGGTGCCACGTTGAACTTCCAGTGACCAGTATGAGAGAGTGAGAGCAATAACACCAAATTTAACACACCTGCTCCCCATTCACACCTGAGGCCTTGTAACAGTAACGAGTCACATGACACTGGGGAGGGAAAATGGCTAATTGGACCCCAATTTGGACATTTTCACTCAGGGGTGTACTCACTTTTGTTGCCAGCAGTTTAGACATTAATGGCTGTGTGTTGAGTTATTTTGAGGAGATAGCAAATTTACACTGCTATACAAGCTGTACACTCACTACTTTACATTGTAGCGAAGTGTCATATCTTCAGTGTTGTCACACGAAAAGATATAATAAAATATTTACAAAAATGCGAGGGGTGTACTCACTTTTGTGAGATACTGTATGTGCTTACTGTGAGATTTGTTTGCAGTGAAAAAATTGCTAACAGTGATAAAGATAAGCAATATATAGATAATCC
>BLSH010412336.1:70114-121474 GCA_018402905.1 Glandirana rugosa
CTTGAAGCCCTGTTTCAGGCCCAAGCCCAGGCCTGTCTTGGGCTTGAAACAGGGCCTGGGGCTTGGGGTAACTTTAGGTACCTCTGGGCCTGAAAATCCATGTTTTTCACGACATTTTATCAGGACCTTCCAGGATCTCCTGACGTTTTCCTGTACTCCTGGCTTATTTATACTTTTTTGACACAGTTTGAAGATGATTTTAGAACAGTTCTATGGCCTCTAATGTTAATTAATACTTTTCAGACCCATTTTGAAGATGATCTCCATTTTTGCATTTTTTATGTTTTTATTTTTTTTTAAATATTTAAAGTTATTTCCCTGTCCCCATTTCTTTGTAGGTCACTTGTCCCACCCTTACCCACATTTCCTTCCTTTTGCAGTCCTCTAGGACCTTCCAGGACTATTTTACAGCACTTTTTGTACCTAAAAGTCCGGGTCTCCATGGATTTCAATGGGGTTCGGGGTCCGGGACAAAGTTCGGGTTCTGTCCGGACCCGAACCCGGACTTTGTCCCGAAGTTCTGCCGAACCAGCAGAACCCGGACTTCTAGAAGTTCGCTCAACTCTAGTAATGACACAATCGAAGAGAAAGATGGGTCAGATGACATTTGTGGAGTAGTCAACCACTCCGAATTTTGTATAAATTTAAACGCAATAAGGAAAATGGGTCTGGTGAAACCAATCGGGATGAGGAGATGTATAGGGGATTCAAAGTGCAGGACTTTCGGGCCCTTAAGGCACTGATCCAACTGCTGGATGAGAATGAGGGGATGGGTGCGACTTCCCAGTCTGGGTCCTCCTCCTCTGATGAGGAGGACCCCGACGGGGAACCATCACCCATCAAGTTCAAAGCCAAATCTCAACAGTTTCCTAAACTACAAACATGACCAGCTATCTGGGCCTTTCTTAAGCAATCTGAAAAGGAGTTTGATTGTCTTCCACTGGACCTCCAGCGATCGATGAATCTCACTCAATCTCAATCCTCTGCGTACCTGGACTTGGCCCAGAATGACCACATTGTCATCAAGCCCTCTGACAAGGGTGACAATGTAGTCATGATTGACGAGCCCGGTATGAGGCCATGTGTATGAAACTCCTGTGAAACCATGATTGGTGCTGGCTAGAGTTGAGCGAACCCGAACTGTAAAGTTCGGGTTCGTACCGAACTTTCGGGTGTCCATGTCCCGAATCCGAACCTGAACGTTTGAGAAAAACGTTCGGGTTCTGGTATTTTATCAAGCATGTTGAATAGCTGCAGGGCAGCCAATCAACAAGAGTTTCACTGGTTTCCCTAGAAGCCATCACAGCCATGCCTACTAATGGCATGGCTGTGATTGGCCAGTGCATCATGTGACCCAGCCTCTATATGAGGCTGGAGTCACAGTGCTGCATGTCACATGCTCTCAGGTTAGTGTAGGGAGAGGAAGCTGCCAGCGCTGTGAGGGACAGATTGTGAGGGACAGATTGCAGTGATAATAACTAGGTAGAGATTACTACTACTGCTTTGAGGGACAGATTGTAGATCTATAACATCTCATCCTGCATTACAGAAAGATCTGATTACAGAAAGATCTCTCATCCTGCATTACAGAATGATCTGATTACAGAACGATCTCTCATCTTGCATTACAGAACAATCTGATTACAGAACGATCTGATACTGGACTAGGTAGAGATTACTACTGCTTTGAGGGACAGATTGCAGATCTAATAACATCTCCCATTTGTCTTCCTTTTGCAGCCCTCTAGCACTTTCCAGGACTTTTTTACAGTCATTTTTGTGTTCGGGTCCCCATTGACTTCAATGGGGTTCGGGGTCCGGGGTAAAGTTCGGATAACGTTCCATACCGAACCCAAACGTTTCCGGAAGGTTCGGCCGAACCCACCGAACCCGAACGTCCAGGTGTTTGCTCAACTCTAGTGCCGACCCATATCAGAGAATCAGCTCAGACAGTGGCGCATCCAATTCCAGTCTCTTACTACTTAGGCATACCATCTCAACCTCATTGACAAGGATCTTTTTGATTTTCTCCAGGTTAAGTGGCCAGGCACGGCCACTTTTTATGCGCTACCCAAAGTGAATAAAAGTACTGTTGACCCACCAGGCCGTCCTATAATTTCTGGCATAGGCAGTCATACTGAGATGGCTAGCAAATACATGGATCAGATACTTAGACCTCCTGTGGCCAAATTGCCCTTTTACCTTCAGGATACACTCGAACTCTTAAAAGTTATTGAGGGAAAGATTGTCCCCCAAGGGTCTATCCTAGTGGCAATCAACATTAAAGCCTCTATTCAAGAATCCCGCATGATAAGGGAATTGAGGTAGTATCTATATTTTTGAAAGTGCAGGATCAGGACAGTTGGCCTTGGTGTAAATTTGTATTGAAAGTACTCAAACATATCTTGACCTCAAATACCTTTCTTTTTAATTGATCCACCTACCCCCAGGCGCAGGGGGTTGTGTTGGGGGCTTCTTGTGGCCCATCGTATGCCAACCTTTACCTGGGGGGTGGGCGTGATCCTTAGGCTTTGTCGCTGTACACTGTGAAGATGATTTTAGAACACTAATATGGCTCTAAGCGGCTGAAATAAGCTTTTCACACACACTGTGAAGATGATTTTAGAACACTAATATGGCTCTATGCGGCTGAAACAGGCTTTTCCTGTACACTTTGAAGATGATTTTAGAACACTAATATGGCTCTATGCGGCTGAAACAGGCTTTTCCCACACACTTTGGAGATGATTTTAGAACAGCTGGAACCTTTCCCTGTACAACTTGGAGATGATTTTAGAAGAATAATCTTTCCCTTATAGCAACAGCTGGAACCTTTCCCTGTACAACTTGATGATGATTTTAGAACACTAATCTTTCCCTTAAAGCAACAGCTGGAACCTTTCCCTGTACAACTTGATGATGATTTTAGAACAATAATCTTTCCCTTAAAGCAACAGCTGGAACCTTTCCCTGTACAACTTGATGATGATTTTAGAAGAATAATCTTTCCCTTAAAGCAACAGACTCTACCTAGTTTAGTAATGCAGGATGAGATGTTCTACAATCTGTCCCTCACAGAGCCAGCAGCATCCTCTCCCTAAACTATCCTGAGAGCATATGACATGCAGCACGGTGACTCCAGCCCCATATAGAGGCTGGGTCAAATGGTGCACTGGCCAATCACAGCCATGCCATTAGTAGGCATGGTTGTGATGGCTTCTAGGGAAAACCAGTAAAAAACACTTGTTGATTGGCTGCCCTTGGCAGCTTTTCAACACGTGGAATAAAATACCAGAACCCCGGACCCGAACCCAGACTTTTTTTTGAAAAGTCCGGGTTTGGGTCCGGGTCCTGGACACCTAAAAGTTCAGTACGGACCCGAACTTTATAGTTCGGGTTCGCTCAACTCTACACTTGAGAGATCATATCCTTTCTTAATCATCTCTTCTCAAATAACGGAATATATCTAGTTCAGGTAACCTTTCCTCATGGAATTGATACTCAAAATGGAAATGCAGAAACATTTTGTATATTCATTGTATTTTTATTTTCTTATAGTGACACGAAATAGGAATACATAATTGGAGGTATTTGTTTAATTTGACTTAGAATTTGATAGTGTTGATACAATTTAATTGACTTTATTAAAATATTAAGTACAGCTCTACATATACAGCATAAAGGTGTATAGTTAATCATATTTACTATAAAGCTGAAGCAATGTAATTTCTACTTTGTTCCTGGACACGGTGACTCGTTGGGCACTCTCTATTATTTTACTTTGCTAAACAAAGAAACAATTGATGGCAAGTTATTATGTGGGTATTAATTTACTGAACTGTTTTCAGTATGAACAATTTCAGTAGGAATATTATGTAAAATAATTAAATTGTTCTTGTTAAATGGGAAAAAATGATGCTGTTGGGTGACTGAAAATGGTTACATGTGCCTACAAGATTTATTTAACATGTAAGAGTTGCTTAAAGTGATTGTCAAAGCAAAAAAAAGAAAACATATTTAGTATATTTCCTGAACACATGCACATTTCCTCTTCTTTTTATCCCTTTAAACATGCTGCAAGTAGAAAAAAATAGCTGTTGGTGTGCCGGATTTCTGATTGGAAACCCCTCTTCGTGTACAGATAGACAGCACAGTTATCAGATCACATTTAAAAACATTTTTTCAATTATCAAACAGATAAAATACTTTACATGGTATGCTTAGTGGACCAAAAGGAAGCAAACATGAGCAGTTTATTGTTAGTTTTGTTAGCTCAGTTCTTGTATATATATATATATATTTTTTTTTTTTACTTCAGTTGTGGTTTTAAATACATTAATATCAGTTTGTGTCAACTAACTTATTTTCAGGGGTTTGTATAGATTGGGGTTGTTAACAAATGCTGTGTTTTTCTATAAATGCAACAGTACTCAAATGTATGTGCTCAAAAACAAACTGCATAAAAGGATCTTTGCCTGAAATGCACACAGATGAACTGCAGTAGACCTGCTGCACTAAACACAAGGTAAAGCAGGTAACATGCAGTCTCAAAATAGTCATCCACATTACACCATTAGAAGTAAAAAGAACTCTACAAAAACACAATGAGTGAAGGAAAACAATGTTTATCTACAGGAGCCATAATAGTATTTATAAATATGTATTAGTTAAGGTGATTTTGTCACTTTAACAGAAAAAAATACTGCCTATGGGTAAAAAAATGCACTGTCTTGTCTTCGCACAATCCTCTGTGTTAATAATGTTTTGTGCCCCAGTGTGTGTGCTTTATAAAAAAAACTTCTGTTCTATACCTTATTTCAGAGCGCCTCTCGGTGCTCACGTGACTAGCCACCTCTCCCCTCTGTCGATCTGACAGCTACAGCAGGAGGGCCCAAGAATCCCCCACTGACTTCAGTCGGGAGGAGGAGAGGAGAGGAGGAGAGAGGTTGACAGTCAAGTGAGCGTCGAGCAGCGCTCAGAAATAAGGTATAGAACTGGGTTTTTTTAAATAAAACACAGACACATTATTAAACACAGAGGATTGTATATAATTTTAAAAGTAATTTCAACAGCAGGAGTGGAGGGGCGGGCACTGTCATGGTCTGACAGGCAGGGGGGGAGGGTGGAGAGAGGACAGAAGAGAGCTGCGGGTGACTGAGGCACGTAAACTGACCACAGGGCTCAGCAACCATGATAAACCATGATCAGTTTACAGGGGGAAGGTCAGAACCAGGCAGGACCAACCAGGCATTTCAGGTGATACAAAGGGGCAACTTACACAGCACAAGCACTGTGCTGTATAACATGCTTTAAAGGAACAGGATCCATTTTTTTTTAAGGTAACAAACGCTTTAACTATGATAGCAACAGTCTTTTGATTAGGGGCTTGGAAGGGAAAAGCTTTTGATTAAAATCAAAAGTGCATATACATTTTGTGTCTTTGTTATGGCCCCAGCTCTAAATGATAGTATGATGTTACATTCCCACTCCAACCTTTCATTTAGAGAGTTTACATTTCCCATCAGTACTATAATCCTAAAATAATTTCATGTTTTGGCTGCAGAAACAGACTGCTGCATGACCATTTAAAATTAGTTCAATATGAATCTGTGCTGATTCATTTGGTGATGGAGGCATACTTTGCAACATTAGCAATTGAGAAAGGGAGACACACATCTGGGAGAAGAGGGCCTGTGCATAACTATAATACTTGTATTGTTCAACATAGTTTTAGAATGTATTGATCAGCATTAGAATATACAAGCCTAGTCCAACCTGCTGGTCAATGGTCAGCAAAAATGTCATGGTGTCAGCAGAGGGTGTAAAGAAATAAAGCAAAGACCTGATAAGTGGAAGAAAAAAAATAAGTAAACCTCATTGTCAACCTTAGTGGGAGGTAAAATCTCCCAATCAGCAATCAGCATCTGCATCAGTGGGAGAAAGAATACCCTCTCCTACAGAACGGGTGGCCAGTGAATTAACCTCCCTCTCCCCTTCATAGACATTGGCAGTCAGTGAAACCCCATTCACACTTGGGTCTTGTTTTTTTCAACATTCTATACCCAATAGAGTGGGCCATGTTAAGTGGGCTATTAAGTGGGTCATGTTTGATGGAAATGTGGGAGTTAGTTTTAGCTCTTTACTTGTGCCCTGCCTCTGCCCTAATGCCTGAAGCTTGGTAGTATGGAGTAAGTCTCTATGTCATGCCGTAATGTAGAGATATGAGCTTTTCTACCTCCCATCAAAGCCATAGAAGTGGTAAATTTTTACTTTCACAGGCCTGAAACTTTGAGTAAAAACTATGTGTTTATAGTGGCATATTTAAGGGGATAAGGTTTGAGCTAAAAGGCTTTGGCTCTTTGCCAGTCACAAAACCTCTATGTTATTGAAAAATATTGAGAGTATAGATAGAGAAAGAAACAGTGTTCAAATGTGTAGTGTTGGTAATAGGATGATGCAGCACACAGGCGCATAGACACTGAGCAAAGAACAGCAAATTTTCTCCCTTTCAGGAACAAAGTCCAGCTGGAGCTGGGAAATTTATGGTTGTCTTGTAGACCCAGGCTTTTTTACATATAGAACTATACAAAACTATTTCTGAAGCTTTAAAAACTTGTGCACGACAAAAGGAATAGTGGAGCTGGCTGTACAAAAGCCACAAAGCAAAACAGTTATTCATAATGGGGACAACAAAGCAAATGCAGTCCTGACAACTGCAAGAGAAACTCAAACTTACCTGTCCACAGGCTGCATACCATGCTGCTGCCTCCCTCTGCCAGAACTACGGTCTAATGCACACATTGAACAAGAAATCACTCCACGCTACAAAACTGTAAAGGAGCTGAAGCCAGGTGCAGAAACGACTGTCCCAGTACCTGGCCAGAGGTGGGGCACAGCATGGATCCATGGGATGCCAGGTTTTTGTTTAAATTCAGTACAGCACAATATGGAATTACCATGAGGTATGTGGAGGGTTTGTAAAATGTCCCCCACATAAAGTCCTGGGGGAGTATCAAACATGTAAGGCTTAATATAGAATACATTAACAAAGGGATGTCTATCTTTATTTTAGCCACGCAACCTTTTGGAATCTGAAAATAACTTTCACTTTTTCTGAAAATAAAGGGTGGAATGGCCAGACAGTAAGGTTGATGGCCACTTACAAACTGAGCTCAGTGTGCCTCTACAATTGGCTCAACAGTGACATTGGCCCTTCAATTTCATTCTTCAGACTCAAATTAGTCCCTGGCATCAGACTATAACTGACTAAAAGGAGACAGAAAGAAGCTACCCTTAAATTGATGGACTTTTTTCCAGCAGCCCCGATGTAAGATCAACAAGATGGCATCAGCTTCTGTGCTGGCCACGCTACTCAGCGCTCACTTTCTCTATTTATCATGCTCTCAAAAGGATCAGACCAGATAACCCAGCAAAGAAATTGACATCCCCCTGGATTGATTGTGCCCTCTCCCTCTGACTTGGTTTGCAGTCCTGCTAAACTGAGGGAAACAACAGGAGATACTAAATCTGGAAAGGCTAAATACAAGTTGCTAGATTCCACATACAGATCTCTGACTTCAATGCCCCATCATGACATGGCCAAAATACTTGGCAAATTAAATAATACAATCCAAAACTTTGGAAAACAAAGTATTCTGCTTTACATAATGACCCAATGACTTTGAGGAAAATGACTAAAGGACAATTAAACTTGCATATTTGTAGGTTTGCATAAAAGAAACATTACATTTAAAAACATTTCTCAAAATGAGCTGCCAGAATACCTTCAACAACTTAACCATTCTTTAGTTCCTCAGTCAAAAGATCATGAACTGATTGTCAATCAAGTACACCAGCTTCCTACACCTCAATTTTTGTCACAACATATACACAGAGATGATCTGACTAAGATTCATTTCTTCTATGTCAACAAAATTGCAATGGTTGCTCCAGGAAAAACATGCCCTTTCTAAGAGATTTCAGGGAATCTATATCTTTGTCAATATACAATTCAAAACACAAAGCCTTTGTTGCCTCTGACCAAAGCATTCAGGAAATCTCAGATGCCATACAAGAAGGGTTATCTGATGTAATTTGTAATCTTTCATCTTGGCAAGGTCAGAACCATTTCCTCTCTGGCAGCTGTTCTACGACTGCTTACAAACTGGACTATCACTCTGCTTGCTGTTCCCCTGCCTATCAAGAAATTGCCTTATAAGGTCTGATCGGAATGGACATAATCTGATCTGTTTGCCCTTAAAGGCCAAAGTATGGGACAGAGCAGCTTCCACAGTGACCTCCTTAAAAAATCAGCAAACTCCAGTGAGGAGTGTTGCTTATAGGAGGAGATTTTAATACTATTCCTAATCCTACCCTTCACTCAACATTTGGAGTGTGGGAGGAAACCCACGCAGGCACAGGGAGAACATGTAAACTCCAGGTAGGTAGTATTGTAGTTAGGATTCGAACCAGCAACCCTTTTGCTGCTAGGCGAAAGTGCTAAACATCATATATTCTTCTTTCATGTATAAATGGAAAAGCGACTCACAGTAGGTAAACAACTTTCTTCAATACAATGAAATAAAGCCTCAATTCTATACACCAGTCAACACATTGCATCAACCACTGGTAAATGGCACAAAAAAAATTACATTGATGATATATTATGTCATTTGAACTATTTAAAATGAACAAATACCATTTCCCATCTTGCTGGAGAAACTGGATCATATTTTCTGGTAGTATAAAACCATTTGTTCTTTTGGAATAGAGTACTGAAACAGAATCCCTCTAATAGAAATGACATTACTCCACATCAATGTACGAATTACATTTTTCCCAGAGAACTTCAATCACCCATTTATGACTGGCAGCCAAACTCAACATGGCTAGAATATGGAAGCAAACCACTCTCCCACTGATTGAGGATATTATACAAGATATTAAAACTGTTCTTATGCCTCGCAATTCAAAAAACAATCTCTTCTAGAGTACCTGAAGTAATACTTTACGCGAGGCCCATAGGGCGCTAAATGAATCACGCACCCCAGCCAATCTACTTACCTGGCAACAAGCCAAACAGGCATTTGACCACTGGTTGGCTTGCCAAGAAGCTATCCGACAATCCCACTCAGCACTCTTTTTCCATTGACATGGCAACAAAGCAGACAAGCTCTTGGCTCAGATGTACTCCGGTCGCCACCCACCCACCCATATTGCAGCCCTTAGAGGCCCTGAAGGAGGCATTGTCAATTCACCCTCTGAGATGTATCCTCACAAACTTCTACACATTCTGACCACTATCAAGGCTTTATCCTCAGGGAAAGCTCCGGGACCCAACAGCCTTCCAGATGACTTCTACAGATTAACACTAGATTTTATCCCCAACACTCTTGCCCTCGTCTTCAAGGCAATGGGGGCCGAAGGAGCCTACTTGCCTTCAGACTCGCAAGCTTATATTAAGCTTATCGCTAAAAAGGTAAAGATCCCCTTACACCAGGGTCTTACAGGCCAATCTCTCTTATTAATGTCAACACCAAAATACTCTCCAAGATTGTGGCCTCATGGCTGGCCAAACTACACCCATCCATACTCCAACACAATCTGGCTGTGTGCCAGGCCCCTCAGCTACCCTCAACATCCGTAAGGTCCTTCTATCTCTTGAATACGCCAAACTCCACCCAACCCAAGATGTAGCGATAATCTCTATAGACAGCGAAAAGGCTTTCGACAACATTAACTTTTCCTGGCTGTTTATGGTCATGAAAGCTTTCGGCATGTCAGGCCCTAACCACTGACCAAGGGTACCCATCAGGGATGTCCCCTTTCCCCCCTTCTCTTTAACATAGCTTTTGAACCTTTCTCCAGATTATTAAATTCCCCGACAGGGGTCAGCGGTCAGCAACAAACTTTGTCAGTTGGCTCTTTTTTGCCGATGACATCCTTCTCTTCTTATCCAACCCCCCTGCGGATATCAGCTATCTGCAGAACCTTTTTAAGTCCTTCAGAGCCTGCTCAGGTCTATGAGTCAATCTCAGCAAGAGCAAAATATTACCCCTTAACCCGCGGCTTGCGTGATCCTGGACAAAGTCATCCCCCTTCTCAATAGCAAGTCATCATATAACGTACCTTGGACTATGTATAGGTAGAGAACCTTTATCTTTGTATACCCTCAATTACTCCCCGCTTATCTCTAAGATTGTATGGGAGTTGGAAGCATGGGCGGCCCTTCCTCTATCGCTCTTCGGGAGATGCCAAAATGGTCTCCTTTGCGAGACTTCTCTACCCGCTACAAACACTCCCCCTACTGCTTAAACAAATAGATGTCTAAAAAATCCACTCTGCTCTGTTTACCTTCATATGGCAGGGAAAGAGACCCAGAATAGCCCTGCAAAAATGATGCCTTCCGAAGAGTGAGGGGGGGGGGCGAGCCTCCCTAACATTAGGTTCTATAATCTATCACGCCTTCTTAGACAGGCCCTGGATTGGCTCTCGGTCAACTCCAGATACTTTAACCATATGCTGGAGGAGGCCATGGTGCTCCCATTCAATCTACAGGCTACTCCGCATTCCGAACCCTCCCTCCTACCGCCTCCCTTAAAATCCATTCTAATAATCAAGGATACTACCATCGCCTATAGCAAAACAATTTTAATGACAATTTCCATGATTTTCATTTATAGATGTTTGGATCAGCAATTTCATTTTGATCTATCAAATAACTGAAGGACACAGTAATATTTCAGTAGTGAAATGAGGTTTATTGGATTAACAGAAAATGTGCAATATGCATCAAAATGAAATTAGACAGGTGCATAAATGTGGGCACCCTTGTCATTTTGTTGATTTGAATACCTGTAACTACTTAGCCCTGATTAATTGGAACACACAATTGGTTTGGTGAGCTCATTAAGCCTTGAACTTTATAGACAGGTGCATCCAATCATGAGAAAAGGTATTTAAGGTGGCCAATTGCAAGTTGTTGTTCTCTTTGACTCTCCTGTGAAGAGTGGCAACATGGGGGCCTCAAAACAACTCTCAAATGACCTGAAAACAAAGATTGTTCTACATTATGGTTTAGAGGAGGGCTACAAAAAGTTATTGCAGAGATATAAGCTGTCAGTGTCCACTGTGAGGAACATAGTGAGGAAATGGAAGATCACAGGCACAGTTCTTGTTAAGGCCAGAAGTGGCAGGCCACATAAAATATTGGAGAGGCAAAGGCGAAGGATGGTGAGAACAGTCAAAAACAGCCCAGAGACCACCATCGTTCAACAATTCCGCGCACTTTGTACAGGGAGAAGCTGTACGGGAGAGTGATGCGAAAGAAGCCTTTTCTGCACACACGCCAAAAACTGAGTCGCTTGAGGTATGCAAACGCGCATTTGGACAAGCCAGCTTCATTTTGGTCATAACAAGGGGCGTTATGCATGGCGGCAAAAGAGCACAGGGTTCCAAGAAAAACACTTGCTACCCACAGTAAAATTTGGTGGAGGTGCCATCATGCTGTGGGGCTGTGTGGTCAGTGCCGGTACTGGGAATCTGGTTAAAGTTGAGGGTCGCATGGATTCCACTCAATATCAGCAGATTCTTGAGAATAATGTTGAGGAATCAATCACAAAGTTGAAGTTAAGCCGGGGCTGGATATTTCAACAAGACAACGACCGAAAACACTGCTCAAAATCTACTCGGGCAATTATGCAGAGGAACAAGTACAATGTTCTGGAATGGCCATCCCAGTCCCCATCCCTGAATATCATTGAACATCTGTGAGGTGATTTGAAGCGGGCTGTCCATGCTCGGCAACCATGAAATCTAACTGAACTGGGGATGTTTTGTAAGGAGGAATGGTCCAAAATACATTCATCCAGAATCCAGACACTCATTACAGGCTATAGGGAGCATCTAGAGGCTGTTATTTCTGCTAAAGGAGGCTATACTAAATATTGATGTGATTTTTATGTTGGGGTGCCCACATTTATGCACCTGTCTAATTTCGTTATGATGCATATTGCACATTTTCTGTTAATCCAATAAACCTCATTTCACTACTGAAATATTACTGTGTCCTTCAGTTATTTGATAGATCAAAATGGAATTGCTGATCCAAACATCCAAATATTTATAAATGACAATCATGGAAATCGTCAGGGGTTCCTAAACTTTTGCATACAACTGTATATATATATATATATATATATATATATATATATATAGTAATTATTTTATATATACACCGTCAGACTGCCCAGAAAGACACGGGCCATATTCTGACTCACCAAGTAATCCAAGTATAAGGGTGTTAGTTCCCAAGGTTAACAGACATATGCAAAAAAGTGGTGAATGCTCACCAGAAAACCATGGAGGAACAATATCCATAAAAATTTATTTTATTGAAATAGAGTAAAATTATTCACAAAAAGACAATACCACTGTTGTAGAAAAGCAATATTAAAATAAGACAACGTTGTCTAGAAGTTCAGAGGTGGCCCGTACACACTCCACATTCATCCACTCAATCACCCTTGATGCACCATAATGAAGTGAGGAGACCCTCTCAGATCATATCTAAATTGAGTAATCTCAAATTACAGACTTAGGTACTAGGATCCCAGGGTACTGTCTAAACCAAAGCCAAGACAGGTTCCCACACAACACTGGTAAAAACCTAGTATTGCTATGCTTGTTATGCTTCCTGGCATTAAAAAGTGGACTACATGTGGACTGAACAACTCAGCGGGCCCCCCTTAATAGGTCACAAGATATATGGTCATTGATAACCAAGTACTTGGAGTATTCTGCATTAACCTCCCTTGCAGTATGATTATTTCAGATTTTTGGTGCTGAAAGCGGTACATTATTTTGCATGGAAATTTGGTGTTTTATATTGTAGGCCTGTAATTCTTAGGAATAACTCACTTAAATCTGTCCAAACCAGAGTCTAGTAGACATCCCGGTTATGATAAAGTTTGAAACATGAAATAATAAATTATAATATAATAAATAACTAAAAATAGTTATCAAAAATAATAACGTAATAGTAATAAAATGTATTCAATAATGTAATCAAACCAAAAACACTGAAATTTGCTCAGTTGCAGAATTGTCGCTGTCGTCACTTTCAGTGTCTGATGATAAATTTCCCCCAAAGTATCACTCAATTCTGCAAATGATTCTTATTTACTATTGCTGTTTTCTAGCTGATCAAAAACCACTTTTGATGCAAAGGGACACTTTTTGGTTGCCATGGACATTCTCAAGTTTCCAGGTAGAAATAATGACATATAATATAAAAGTGCATGCAGGGCACTGGGCAAACCACTAGGGACAAAGGGGATGTGAAATTATTTCATACAGTAATGTAATCTTACAGATTACAGTGTACTGTATGTTTACTGTGTGTTTCACTTTTTGAATTTGCCGCCAGTCTCTGCCCCCGTGCAACGCGACGCTCGCAGGGAACGGAGCCGGGCACATAGAGCCCGCAGACACGGCGGGGGACATCGCTGGATCCAGGGGACAAGGTGAGTAACGCTGCCTTGGATCCAGCGATGCAATCCCGAGTGTGGCTTGGGGTTACCGCTAATGGTACTGAAATTCCACCCCGAGCCACACTCGGGAACACCGCCAGGGAGGTTAATGGTGATTTGTGTAAAATAATCTGAGCTATTTGGGGTCGCTCTACAATATGTAAATAAGAAATAGTACAAATTGTGCTGAATGCATTGAGGACCTAGATCAGTGGTTCTCAACTCCTGTGCTCGGGACCCACTAACAGGCCAGGTTTGCAGGATAACTGAAAAACTGAAAATAATTTGCTGCTCAGTGATTGCAGTATTCCGGTCTGCATCTCCCCAAGGTAATACTTAAAATCTGGCCTGTTGGTGGGTCCTGAGGACAGGAGTTGAGAACCACTGGCCTAGGTACACTGGAGACATTTGGTGGTCTAGTAAGGAAATTGCAGGATCTTGATGTATGGTACCATTGATTAAACAGAGAATGTGAAAAAATGTGAGACAAACTGAAGACCTCTAGTGGAACTGAGATGAAATCACACTGTTTCACATTTGGTATTTAAAGACTACATTTCCCAGCCTTCCTTGCTCCGCGGAAGTCCGCTGATTGGCTTTTGCTTTTCTACAACAGTGGTATTGTCTTTTTGTGAAGAATTTTAATCTATTTCAATAAAATGTATTTTTATGGATATTGTTCCTCCATGGTGTTTTGAGTGAGCCTTCACTGCTTTTTTTGCATACTATCATCGCCTGGAGAGAGGTGAGGAAGCTCCTGGGCCTACCCTCCAGCATATCTCACCTTCTACCAATAGCAGGCAACCCCATGCCCCCCCTTCTGTCGATACAGGGGCCTTCGCCCGATGGTCCTCACAGGGCCTTCGAGCGGTGGCCCAACTCTTTACCCCAGGATCGGGAACCCTTAAAGCTTTCTCAGAGTTGGCTGAGCAACAGTTCTACTAACACCAACTAAGGAGCTACCTTAAAACCTGCTACGGCTCTCACCAAAATCCATGCCAAACCTCATCCATTGACTCACTGTTGGTGAAAGACCACTACTCAATTTCTGAGATCTACACTCACCTCATCCAACACCAAACGTCCAAATACTCTCTGCTCCCCTTCCTCCCGTAGTCTACTATATTGGACAACCAAGATGCTCCTACCCAGATTCTTACAGGTTATCAAAAAATTGGTTCACTTATGATCTCCGAATCTTGGAGGGAGACCCAATTCAAAATTGCACACCAGGCCTATCTACCATTTAACTACAAACCAAAGGACTCATCCTCAGCAGCATGTCCCTGGTGCTGCACTCCTAAACTCTCTCTCTTCCATAGACTCTGGAACTGTACTGCCACTTCCATCTACTGGGACAAGGTCCTGAAGTTCATTTACAAGATACAACAAATCACCCTGCCCAAAGACACTATGCTCTGTCTATTCAGCTATGAACCTGAAAGCAATTCTCCCTCTGCTTCTTATCTTATCGATACCCATTCCCGCAGTGGCTCCACGTCTGTCTCCTAACAGCTTGGAGAACTATTATGCTAAACTGGATTCAATCCACCCCACCCCACCCCACCCCAGATGTCTCAACTGAAACAAGGACTACAGTCTCTTTTCCTGCTTGAACAACTAGACACCATCACTTTAAATTTCAAGTCTTCTAAAAGATTCTTCACCAGATGGAGGAGCTACATGGCGATCTCTTTTTCACCCTCGGAAATTGACCAGCACATGCAGCCTTTCCGTTTCTCAGACTGGTAACTGAGAGCTGACATAGCCAACACTTTGGGCAAGCTCAAAATCAAGAACTCTCTGGTCCCTTCCAACACCCAAAAGCCCTTTCCTCCCCTTAACATTCCTCATCCACCTCTAGCCAGCACATAGTCCTCCAATGACTCATAACTTGATCCATGTTAGATATTTATATTTTTCTTATCTCCCCTAGCCTTTTGCACCTAGCTTCCACTCCCTAGGAGTTAAGGTTTCCAACGCTTTCTATTCCTGTTCTATATCCAGACATCATTTTCCTGTGTATAATGCAGCCTTTGCTTCAGCACCCTTTTGTCCACTACGTTGTCATTCTATTCGTACTCAGCAGAGGCCCCTGTCTAGGCTGCTAGTCTCGGCAATAATTTTAAGATTTCAAGATTTTGTCACTTGTACTTGGCTTAATATACTTGTATTGTTATTTTGTTAATCTTTAATAAAAATATTTTTTAAAATAAAAAATGAAAAAAAAAACTGTTCTATGGAATGAGCTTTAGCATTTAAGAATAACACGTATGTGAAATGGTAAAAGTGGTAATAGTTACAGTTTTCACATATGTTTATTCCCTTGTTTACTCCCTTCTTCCTCCCCAACCTCCCTTTTTGTCCACTTTTACAGGGTCTTGATAAGATGAGGATTGATTGAAATATAAACATCTACCTGAATCTTTTATCTTATTCCATTGAGACTAATACCTCATGCATTCTTGTAGCTTTTGACATAAATATATGTGACCTATTCCTTGTACTTTTTCAAGAGCACAGGCCAGGACTCTGCTACAACAATGAGGATACTGCAGTGTAAACTCAGCAAACAGTACTCCCATGTTATTTAAAGAGGAACTGAAGTCAGGACTCTGTGCCAAAAAAGCAAGCACAGAGCAAATCCATAGTCCATAGCATGCCATATGTTTTTCTGTAGCTGATCTTTCCCCATCACTGATGAAAAATATTGTATCCTACATTATTTATCTATGAGGAGGCAACCATTCTGGTAGACACAGGGCTTTTGCACATCTCACTCCAAATATCATGAGACCAGTAGTCAGAGGTAGCAGTGCCTTTGATGATCTCACAATGCAGATAAACTGTATTGAGGCTGTAGGCCAAACAGAAAGTGTGTTTTTCAGGATACTGCTTAGGCACAACTAACATTTAAGATGGTGTGTATAACAAAGCAAAGCTTCACTTTTTGAGTTCAATTACACTGTGAACAAATTGTCCTCTTCATGAGTGGAGAGATTAACATTTATAAATATAATTCAATGCTAGAGAAACTGTCCATTCAACTCTCTCTTATACAAATAAATAGATGACCACTTGTTGCCTCTGAACTCCAATGTTCTACTATCACCAATAGCCGCTGTACTGTATACCACTACTGTGTCATTCTGGTGCAAATACATACAGAAGATATGTAGTCATGTACTCTATGATCCACTGCTAGCTCCTTACAGCACTACCTCTAATTTAAAAAAAAATGGAATGAAAAAAGTATTTTGATCACTTGTCTTCTGGTGCTATGTGAATGCTCCAGAGATGCAAATTTTAAGTATTTTACCTTATGAAGGGGGATCCTTATGTGTAAGTTGGTCCATTTTGAGAAAAATTATGTTTAATGTAAGTACAATCTAATTAAAAATATAAAAAGGTCAAAAGTGCAATTTAACCAAATACAGGGAATGTTTTGTTGTAGCATCTTAAATGCTGCACACATTAGGCAAGCATATTTATGCTCCACAATTAGGCCAATGATATTATTCATTCCTATTTTAGGTAACTTTATATTCCTCCTGCATAGGCCTCTAATTGTTTTAATTTGGCTTCTCATAGAGAAGCTATATTATGTGACAGGTATGATGGAAACAAATTAGAATTCTTGACACTTTGATTTCAGTTAATTAAATGGCTGAATTTGTGCTTCGAAGTAAAGGTTGGAAGAACAAGATTTCACTTAATATTAACTGACAACTTTACCATTCCGTACAACAGATAAGAGAGCCCTGCAGAACATCCACATAACATAATCACAGCATCGCTGTTCAGCCGAGGCTGCAAATGTATTTATATGATGTAAATAGTATCTGCTTTGATGAAAATTTAAAAGGAAAATGAGAGCAAATTAAACCTACTACTAATAGAAAGCATCCACTCCCAAATGAAGCTGCTCATACATTTTTGTAATTTTATCAACTAACCAATTTCTCACACAGGGAATAACTAATATTGTCTGCATAATAGTCATTTTCCAACTAAACTATTGCAATACGTTATGTTGTGGCTTACCAATTAATAGGCTAGCCCCATAATATGTCATAAATTCAGCAAAAAAATAATGTACCTCAATGCCCTTTATTCATGCACCACCCAGCTTTTTGTGCCCCCACTCTGACTGTCTATTCCATACAGAATCCACGTTAAACTATTTATCTTAATATACAAAGCCTTGAGCAGTGTAGTACCTAACTGCATAACAATTTATTTTTAGATACTCCCACATATAAAACGTTTATTCTTCACAGAATCTTCACTGTTCACCTCATGTCACTCAAATCCAGTACTTTTTCTACTTTGCATTTCTGCTTTGAAATGTCCTACCTTATGACAAAAGATGCTTCTATAACCTCAAGCCTCAAAGTGTATGTCCAGGTAAAACTTAAATTGTTACTTTTTTACTGCTATTTGAAATTCTATTATAGTACCAGTGAAAACAGATATATCAGAGAGAATGTGAGTATTCCTTTTCTTTTTTAAGCAGATTTTATTATTGCAAAGAGATTTTTCCACTACATTTTCAGTAAAAAAAAGTTACAGTATATATATATATATATATATGCACAACTCTCACATTTTTGTAAATATTTTATTATATCTTTTCATGTGACAATAAACACTGAAGACATTACACTTTGCTAAAATATAAAGTAGTGAGTGTACAGCTCTCAAAATAACTCAACACACAGCCATTAATGTCTAAGCTGCTGGCAACAAAAGTGAGTACACCCTTGGTGAAAATGTCCAAATTGGGCCCAAATAGCCCCCCCCCCCCCGTGGCATGTGACTTGTTAGTGTTACAAAGTCTCAGGTGTGAATGGGAAGCAGGTGTGTTAAATTTGGTGTTATAGCTCTCACTCTCTCATACTGGTCACTGGAAGTTCAACATGGCAACTCATGGCAAAAAAAACTCTGAGGATCTGAAAAAAAGAATTGTTGCTCTACAAAAAGATGGCCTAGCCTATAAGAAGATTGCCAAAACCCTGAAACTGAGCTGCAGCACGGTGGCCAAGACCATACAGTGGTTTAACAGGATAGGTTCCACTCAGAACAGGCCTCACCATGGAAGTTGAGTGCATGTGCTCAGCATCATATCCAGAGGTTGTCTTTGGGAAATAGACGTATGAGTGCTGCTCGCAAGTGAACGCATGCGAGGCGACAGATATTGCCCGTCCACTATCATAACATCATATATCACCCCCTCTGCTCAAGCCCCTGCAGCTGAGCAACTGTCACACCCATACAGTTGACCCAGGAAAGAGCATCTGCATTGTTTTGCAGCTTTCCCACCCTATGTTCCAGCGTAAACTTGTAGGGCTGTAGGACCAAAAACCACCTTGTCACCTGACTATTTTTTTCTCTGTTGTCACACATCCACTTCAGGGGAGCATGGTTGGTGACCAGTCTAAATGGCTTGCCCAACAAATGATACTTTAGGGTCTCCAAGGCCCATTTAATAGTGAGACATTCTTTCTCGCTCATGGCATAATTTTTTTCATACCTGTTTAATTTTCGGCTCAGGTATACAACCGGTCTCGATTCTGGGACAGTACAGACCCTGGAACCATATCAGGCCTCGGTCTGTACCGCAAAGTCCTTGGTGAAGTCCAGGGTCACAAGCACCGTTTGCACACAGAGGGCTTGTTTTAACTAAAAAGCTTTCTCGGCTTCAGGGTTCCATTTCACCATGACCGACCCTCTACCCCTTGTCAGGTCTGTCAGGGGGACGGCGATGGTGGCAAAGTTGGGTATGAAGCGCATATAGTGCCCCTTGATCCCCAGGAATGCACGCACCTGCTTTTTAGATAGAGGTTGGGGCCATTTCTGTATTAGCTTTTTTTTTTGATTTGCGGTTTAACGAGTTCCCGACCAATATTATATAATAACATAATAATGTTGCCAAGGTATTTGGCCTCCTCTAGAGCGATGGCACATTTACTAAGGGAATCTATCACTGCTTGCACTTGGGGCAGATGCGATTCCCAATCTGGGCTGTGGATGACCACATCATCCGAGTAGGTGGCTGCGTAGGAGCGGTGCGGTCTCAAGGTTTTATCCATCATTCTTTGGAATGATGCTGGGGCACCGTGTAACCCAAATGGCATCTGCTTGTATTGAAATGACCCTTCAGGGGTAGAAAAGGCAGTCTTCTCCTTTGCTGTCTCTGTTAGGGGTATCTGACAATAGCCCTTAGTTAGGTCTAGGGTTGTTATGTACTGGGCACCTCCCAATCTGTCTATAAGTTTGTCAACTCAAGGCATCAGGTATGCATCAAACTTGGACACACTATTTAACTTTCTAAAGCCATTACAGAACCTGATAGTGCCATCAGGCTTCGGGACCAGCACTATGGGGCTCAACCAGTAACTGTAGGACTACTCTATCACATCCAATTCTAACATGGTTTTGATTTCTTTTGCCGCTGCCTCTCGCCTATCTTCAGGCATTCTATAGGGCTTTACATTTATGCAAATGCCTGGTTCCATGATTATGTCATGCTGGATCCCAGAGGTCAGTCTGGGTAAAGGGGAGAAAAAGTCTCTATTTTTACTCACAAATTCCTTAAAGTCATTTTGTTGCGTTACGGACAAGGACATCAGGGGTCATTGGTACCCTGTCCTTTTGAGGAGGAGAGACGGTCAGTAAATGCTCTCTGTCCTTCCATGGTTTTAAGAGATTAACATGGTAAATTTGCTCCATTTTTCTCTTCCCTGGCTGGTAAACTTTGAAGTTTACCTCCTCTACTCTTTCCCTAACCTCAAAGAGACCCTGCCACTTGGCCAGGAATTTACTTTCGACAGTGGCGACTAGTATCAGCACTCTATCCTCGGGGTTGAACGTTCGGGTCTTTGCCCCCCCGATTATAAACCCTCCTCTGGGCTTCCTGGGCTCACTCCATATGTTCCCGTACAAGGGGCAGGACAGCTGCAATTCAATCATGCATCAAGGAGATATGCTCAATGATGCTTCTATATGGGATGGCCTCTCCTTCCCAGGTTTCTTTTGCGACATCTAGCAGCCCCCTGGGATGTCTACCATACAAGAGTTCAAACGGGGAATAACCCTTAGACGCCTGTGGAACCTCTCATATGGCAAACATGAGATATAGTTGTGCTCATAAGTTTACATACCCTGGCAGAATTTATGATTTCTTGGCCATTTTTCAGAGAATATGAATGATAATGCAAAAAACATTTCTTTCACTCATGGTTAGTGTTTGGCTGAAGCCATTTATTAACAATCAACTGTGTTTATTTTTCATATCATAATGACAACAAAAAGTATCCAAATGATCCTGATCAAAAGTTAACATACCCTGGTGATTTTGGCCTGATAACATGCACACAAATTGACACAAAGGGCTTTGGATGGCTATTAAAGGTAACCATCCTCATCTGTGATCTGTTTTCTTGTAATTAGTGTGTGTGTATACAAGGTCAATGAGTTTCTGGACTCCTGACAGACCCTTGCATCATTCATCCAGTACTGCATTGACGTTTCTGGATTCTGAGTCATAGGGAAAGCAAAAGAATTATCAAAGGATCTGCGTGAAAAGGTAGTTGAACTGTATAAAACAGGAAATGGATATAAAAAGATATACAAGGAATTAAGAATGCTAATCATCAGTGTGCAAACGCTAATCAAGAAGTGGAAAAAGAGGGGTTCTGTTGAAACCAAACCACGATCAGGTAAACCAACTAGCAGTTCAGCCACAACTGTCAGGAAAATTGTTCGGGATGCAAAGAAAAACCCACAAATAACTTCAGGTGAAATACAGGACATGTGGTGTGGCTGTTTCAAGATACACAATAGGGAGGCACTTGAAGAAAGATGGGCTACATGGCCGAGTCGCCAGAAGAAAGCCATTACTACACAAATGCCACAAAGTATCCCACTTACAATACACCAAACAGCACAGAGACAAGCCTCAAACCTTCTGGCACAAAGTCATTTGGAGTTAAGAGACCAAAATTGAGATTTTTGGCCACAACCATAAACGCTACATTTGGAGACGAGTCAACAATGCCTGTGAAACACGGGAGTGGATCGCTGATGATGTGTGAGCTCTGGGTTATTCTCTCCCTGGTCTTCTCCATACCCAGATGTCCCCCATTATATGACCATGGGCCAAGTCTAGCACCATCCTGTGGTAGGGTTTGGGAACCACCAGCTGTTCTACCTCGTCCTCGCCGTGTTTTACCACCTGATGCAGCAAATTGTTTTTAAGAGCCATGTAGGGGAAAGGCACCCCCCAATTATGATCCACAGGTTCTCATTTTTAGAGTCAGAGATGTTCTCTGGTTCATTAACCTCAAGCTGAGAGCTGTCTTCCAGCTCCTTTGGCTCCCCAGCCATTACAGGAAAAGGAAGAGGGTCTCCTCCTTTCTCAGTCCTGCCAACCGTGTCTTCTTCCATTTGGCAAAAAGGATCTGGCGAGAGTCCCCTGCTTCCCCAGTAGGGGGAGCTCTATCCTCTGGACTCTCTGTGCCAGGCACCTGATGGTGGAGTCTGTCTTGTGCAGGAAGCAGCCACTCTTACGACCCTGGTTGGGGAACCCCTGATAGAGCAGACAGAGGGTTCCAGAGCACAGAGGGGCACAAGGGCTGGACTGGAACACTGATGGTGAGATGGGTTCGTCAGTGGCTCGTGCAAGCGTAGAGTAGTGAGGCATGCTGAAGTCGGCAACTGGCTGGCAAGCAGTACAGAAGGAGCAGGCTGAAGGATCGTCAGGTGCAGGCAGGGTAGTTAACAGGCAGGCAGTGAGGTACAAGGGGTCAGGCAGAAGAGTCGTCATGGGCAAGCTGGGGGTCGGTGCAGGCGGAAGTCAATCAAGGTCAAACAAGCCGGGTCACAGGAACAGATCAGGATACAGATTCAAAGACAGGTAGCTCTCCGGAACACACTCTAACACTGTAGAATGGACAGCACAGACTGCTGGGTTCCCCAGGCTTAAATAGGCCACTTGGAGCCCCCTCCGGCGCGCGCGCACGCGGACACGCGCACAGGCGCGCGCACCACCGCGGAAACGCAGGAGCAGAGTATCCATGTCCCCTAACATTGCCCACCCCCAAAGGGCAGCCTCCGGATGCCTCGCCGGGCACCAGCTTCCAAGCGGTTTCTCCTAAAGATTCGGATCAACTCAGCAGCATGAACATTAGACTCCGGCTCCCAAGAATTTTCCTCAGGACCATAACCCTTCTACTTCACCAAGTACTGGGTTACGTTACCCCTCCAGGATGGCTCTGACCTCAAACTCCTCCTCTCCATTTACAAGCACTGGTTCTGGTGGTCCCTTCTTCCGTCCTGGAAAGGGATCTGGAGGGACTAGTTTAAGTAGAGACACATGGAAAACTGGGTGCATACGTAAGGACGAAGGTAGGACCAGTTCATATGTCATCCTGTTTACTCTCCTCTTTACCGGGAAAGGCCCAACAAATCTGGGTCCCAACTTCCTTGAGGGACAAGTGCGTTTTAAGTTTCTGGTGGCCAACCAGACCAAGTCATCCAGCTTAAGTTCCAGCTCTCCCCGTCTTTTCCTGTCAAAGGCTTGTTTGGTGAGTTCCGTGGTCCTGGAAAGTGTGTCCTGCAGGAGTTGAGTATTTTTCCTGAAGAAATTTAAAGTTTCCTGTACCGCCGGTACTGTACTTTCAGCAGCCAAGCCAGGTAGAAAGGTTGGGTGGAAGCCGTAATTCGCTCAGAACGGGGACTGTTTGTTGGCTGAGTGGATGGTGTTATTGAAGGCGAATTCGGCCAATAGTAATAGGGAGGCCCAGTTATCCTGAGAGAACGAGGAAAAACACCACAGATATTGTTCCAGAGTCTGGTTCGTTCTCTCAGTTTGGCCATTTGTCTGGGGGTGGTAGGCAGAGGACAGCGACAATTCAATTTCCAGCGCTGAACACGGGCCCTCCAGAATCTGGAGGTAAACTGAACCCCACGATCTGACACAATGCTAAGGGGTATCCCATGGAGTCTGACGATTTCCCGGATGAAGATTTCCGCTGTCTCGGCAGCCGTAGGTGTACCCTTCATGGGTAAAAAATGGGCCATCTTGGTCATGCGATCCACAACCACAAAGATGGAAGTAAAGCCCTAGGATGGAGGTAGTTCCACAATAAAGTCCATAGCTATCTGGATCCATGGACGCTCAGGTACAGGGAGTGGATTCAAAAGACCCCAAGCCTAGGCTTTGTCTGTTTTGTTTCGTGCACAAGTAGCACACGTGCTCACGTATTTCCGGCAGTCCTCTTCTGCCAACGGCCACCAGAACGAATGTGAGAGCAGCTCCAAGGTTTTGCGAGTTCCAAAGTGCCCCGTGGCATAGTTCCAAAACAGTAGGGCATTGCTCTGCCGGAATGAAGATTCGCTGACCGTACTACCATAGCCTGTCCTTCACAGACAACCTGGGATCCCGGGAGCCGGTTGAGCTGGCAAGGGACCATCTAATCTGTGCCAGCAGGTCCTCCTGGGACAATAGGAAGTTCCGTGACGGAAGGATGGTATCTGGAGCAGCACAGTTGCCGGGATCATTGAACATTCTCGAAAGGGTGTCGGGTTTAATGTTCTTTGACCCTGGCCTGTACGTTAAGTGAAAAAGAAACCTTAAAAAGAAAAGTGCCCAACAAGCTTGATGGGGTTTCATCCTTTTGGCCATTCTCAGATATTCAAGGTTCTTATGATCCGTATATATCAAGATAGGGTGTGTGGCTCCTTCAAGCAAGTATCGCCATTCTTCGAGTGCCACTTTGATGGCCAAAAGTTCTCTATCCCCTACTTCATAATTCAGTATATAGAGAAAGTTGGAGATCCAGTGCAATGGTTATCAAATACTCTTTATTAAAGTTTGTGTAGTAAGTAAAAAGGCAATGAGTTTTAGCCTTCAGGCCTTAATCACGGCCATGATTAAAGCCTGATAGCTGAAATATGTTGGCCTTTTATGACTGTACTAACTTTAAAACTAATAAAGAGCATTTGATTATAGCCATTGCACTGGAGCGCCAGCTTTCTCTGTATACTGTTTGAAGATTCCTATTTCTGCCTACATCATAGAGGGAAACGCCATGCATTTTGTGTAGTAATTACAGGTACAAAGAGGATATTAAACCCTTGGTCTATATTGACCGCACTAATCCATCCAGTAACTGTGTATTGGCAAAAAACAAATGCAGTGATCCAAACTGGGCATTGATCATGGTAGGTATTGGAAGAATGTTTTCCCAGGGAAAAATCTACTTAAGTTGCTGGAAAGATTTAAAATGAGCATTTGCATAAAACTGTTGGATGGTACAGATACCAATAGCCTTCCAAGATTGGAAACCTTGCAGCTTAGCATTCTACCTAATGCCCTATGTAGTGAACATTTGTTATCTGCAAGGAATAGTAGGGTGTAATTGGTGTATGATACCACATATTCTGCATACTCCCTCTGGAATCCAGCTTCTCTCAGGGTTCTGTCTTAAAGTAACTGCTAGGGTTCAATGACTACTGCAAAAAAAAGTGGTTAGAAGGAAAACCCATGCCTTCATATCAAAAGCAGACAAAGAACTATTTTCCTGCATCCTAACACATGACCTGGCATATAAATGCTTCACCCAGTTGGTAAAAGTAGACCCAAAGCCACATTTTGCAAGACTGGCCCATAAGTAATGGCAGCCAATACTGTCAAATGCCTTTGTCATAGAAAACAGAGCTTTTTTCTCTGGGTTGTCTATTGGGGCTTGGATCAAAAACACCTTGCACGTGTTAAAGAAGAACTGCAGTCTGCTCACATAATTTGTAATAAAAACATCTTTGCCATTCTGAAGCTTCCCTTCAACCACTATGCATATTATTTTATAAATACTGTGATTCTGTATTTGCCAAATATGCTGCAGAAATCTAACTCCACTGAGTCTGGCTGCAATCATTTTAACTGTGGGCAGCTGAAGCTGCTGCCTGTTCACTTCCTGGATTTACACAAACACACAGAGGCACACCCCCAGCTCTGCAGCTCTTATTGGCCCTCTTATGATTCATCTCCCCTCTCTTCCTGCAAACTCTCACAAGAGTGTCAGAGAGAGCTTTACATGATGACAAACACCAAGGTATTTTTCCAGCCAAGAAACAGGAAGTGGGCTGTGTAAGGTACTTACTGACAGAAAAAAAAAAGTTTTATTATCCAAAGTTAAAACAACAAAGGCAGACGATTTAATATATGGAAAGATGAAAAAATGACTGAAGTTCCCCTTTAAGAATAGTGGATTTTTTTGCCATAAATCCAGTTTTGTGGGGATGGAGTATAGTGTGCAACCTCATAGTGAGCACCTTTAAATGAATTTTCGAATGCCATGGCTATGGCTTCATGCATGGATACACAAAGAAATTCAGACTTCAAGCATGAATTGAATGTCCTAAAAAGTAGAGAAAGCACTATGGATTTATACCATTTAAATATCTCAATAGGAAAGCCATTCATCCTCAGGGACTTTCCATTAGGGAAGTCTAGTATGGCAATCTTCAACAGGACTGGCACAAGGGATGGACAGAAGGGGCACTGGGGCAAAGGGGGAAAAAAATGGGGGTGGTGTCATGCTCCTGGTGGCGGAGTCTGTCTTATTCAGGGAACAACCGCTCTTGTGCACCTGATTCTCAGGCCCCTGGTAGTGTAGACAGGAGACCAAGAGTGCAGGATGGCACGAGGGCTGGAAAGTCTCTGATGATGATATGAGAAGTTCGGGGTGGGCTCGTGCAGACAGGAAGGGATGTGGTTCAGGCTGGGTGGGCAACTGGTGGGCGGTGCGGTACAAAGGATCAGGCAAATGGGTAGTCAAAGTCCAAGCAAGGGTCATAATCAGGTGGGCAGCAGAGGTACCAGGGATCAGACAGAAGAGTGGTCGTGGGTAGCCGGGGTCGGTGCAGGAAGATAACAAGCAGGTCATGGAAAGCCGGGTCTTCAGGTAACTGGATCAGAACAGACAGGAACAGAGCTGAGGCTCACAGGTAAACTATATGCTGTAGAATGGACAGCACTGGCTGCTGGGTGCTGTCCACTTAAATAGGTTTGTTTGGTGCCAACGGCGCACACGGGCACGCTCGAAGGCGCATGGGTGTGCGCGAATGCACACAGGCATGCGAACGCGCACGGAGCACCCAAACAGTCAGAAACTGCCATTTTCCTAACAGGTGGGCAGCAATTCTACTGCATGTATAAACAGTGGGGAGGGGGCACAGTTCTGGCTCCTTGCACTGGACAACCCTGCCCTGCTACTGATCTTCAATTCCTCAAATGTGAAGGGGGAATAAACTTGTAGATTGAAAGAATGTATCAGTAAAGCAGTCTCTTGTCTAATCGAGGCAAGGGGAGGAACAGGCTACTGAATCAGAGAAGGCCCAAAAGTGGGAGGGACGCCATGTTCAAAATGAATGATTATCAAGAGGTGTCAGAAAGGTAAATATCAGTGAGAATTTAGCAGCCTCACTGAAGAATTACAGGATATCCTCCCTTGCCTATCCAGCCAATTTAAAGTTGCTATAGGTGCTTAAAAAATGCATCTTGATATGAGCATTGACCCACAGATGTGCAGGGTGTAGCATAGAGTACTGGAATTTAAGCTAAATGTGCTTTTTGACATTTTGCCATTTGGCTCTCTTCTTTTGTACTTCTAGAGAGAAATCGGGGATATAACATGATCTTGTAGCCACTACATACATCGAGAAGCCAATAAACTCTGTGGGATCTTTGTCCTCCTCTCACTCTGGAAATCCCACTGCCCTGACATCTTAGTTGTTACATCAGAGTCTGTTCTTTATCCACTTTCCGACCGGCTCCTGTAGATATACCGAGGCAGGCGCAGTTGCAATTCACTCAGCCGCAGTTGCGGGTGAGTGCCGCCGACTCAATGTCTGCCGACCCACGATCACCTAATACAGAGGCAGAACTGGAAACCACCAATGTAACACAGTGGTTTCCCATTCTGTCAGGGGACATGACAGTGATCTACTGATCCCTGTATTCGGGATCAGTTAGATCTTTCATGTCCCTGCCAGCCCAGCCCCCACACAGTTAGAGCACGCTGAGGGAACACATTTAACCCCTTGATTGCCCCCTAGTGATAACCCCTTCACTGTCAGTGACATTTATACAGTAATCAGTGGCTATTTTTATCTCTGAACGCTGTATAAATGTCAATGGTCCCAAAAAAGTGTCAAACGTGTCCGATCTGTCTACCTGAATATCGCAGTCCCGATAAAAATCGCAGATCGCCGCTATTACCAGTAAAAAAATGAAAATAATAAAAGAGCCATAAATCAATTCAATTCTTATAGCTAGATGTGATAACTTTTGCGCAAACCAATAAATCAATAAACGCTTATTTCGATTTTATTTACCAAGTAACCTTTATTTACCTCTACCAGGGTGGACGGACGCTTCCTGGAGAGCTCCGCACAGGCCCAGGACAATCCTTGGGAATCCTCACGGAGAAAAGGAGGGTGAGATCAAAAAACACCCCAATCCAACTCCCCACAACACCTGCTTCATTTTGGGCCCTGTATCGCTCCGATCGGTACCCGACGGCCGCGACGCCAAAAATCGAGGCCGAGGCTTTTGCGGCCTACCGCTACCGGACCCTGTAACTGGGTCCCTGGAGCCCCTTTCATCCATCCACCTCTGCAGACACATAAACTATCCTTCTGGGTCCTTGCCCTGGCAGGGATTGCCCTCCATTTTTCTTTTAAAGCCCTTAAAAAGGATCTTGAAGGGGGTGAGGCCTGCCACGGCTGTGGACGGACGTGCTTCTGCAAGCTCCGCTGCCATCCTGATACCATCTGCAGGAATCCTGACCTCAGGGACTTGGGTGAGCTATTTTACCACCCTAGCCTATCTCCCCACACACTCGGCTCCATTTCAAACCATCTATTGAGCGGATCGGCGGCCGTCATCCGCACAAGCAAAAATTGGGCCCCGACCTGACAGTGCGGTTCCTGGGGATACAAACCACCATCCACCCACCATCCCCACATCCAGAACCTCCTAGGACTTCACCCTATCAAGGATAGCCCCCAGAGAGACTGAAATAGGGCAATTGTTAATTCAAATGTTGAGCTACCTAAGTACACTCAGGAAGCATAGTCCCCGCAGGTCGCTGTGAGGACTTATACAGAGAGAGCCCCGTCCAATAGCAGGCCTGTATTCCTCTGACAATGCCATCTAAAGGCTCTAACGCTCGTGGCAACTCCAGCAAGAAGTCGGGGAAGGGCTCGGCGGAAAAACTGGCAACCTCAGGTTCAATTCAACGCTTCCTCGCCACAGAACAGCTTGAATCTACAACACCGCGCAGTAAGGCTAAAGCCTCGCGGCCGAGTCGCTCCCCTTCTGCCCACACAGCCTCCTCCCACTGCTGCTCACCGGCTTCCTACCAGGGCTCGGATCTGATGGAGGACCCTGGTTCCCCAGCAGGATCTGACATGGTATCCTCCCTAGTAAGTGGGCTCAAAGAGCAAATCGCAGGCATGTTCCGTAGCTTTGAAAAAGCCATGTGAATGGACATGGCGCACCTGCTCACACGTGTGGAGGAGACAGAGAAGCGGCAAGATATACAAGACGAGGCAATCAGGGAGCTGCAGAGCGCAGTAACCAGACTTGCAATTGCTTACCGTGCCACTTTGTATAAATTGCAACTAAGGATGACGACCTGGAACCCACGATCCGTGGCATTCTAAACACCGTCATGGGTAAACCGGTGACCGAGACACTGCGCTTTGACAGGGTATACAGGGCCCTGCACCCCCACAACCTCAACACAGACTTGCCTAGGGACATGATATGCCATCTTCACTACTACGAGGAGAAAAATGCCATCATGATCAAGCTTCAGGGCTCCTCCAACATAGACTTTGATGGCGCTAAATTAACTATCTACCCTGACCTCTCAAAAGAAACCCTGGAAAGACCTTGTGCACTTCGGCCCCTATTGGACCAGCTACGGTCGGATGGCGCGACATATAGATGGGGATTTCCAGCGTGTCTGATTGCCAATAAAAATGGCCGTTCCTCTACATTATGGTTTCCTGAAGATCTCCCAACATTTCTGAAAGATCTCAACATGACTCACGTGGAGTTACCAGGGTGGCAGGATCAAATCCCTGCCTTTCAACTCATACCTGAATCCTATGGTCGCTGGACCCCCTCTAAAAGGAAGCGTAACGCAACACCGGGATCATCTTCAAAGAAAAATGGGTGAGATCTTCCCTGTTTTTCAAGCCTCACGTTAATGCTTTTCTACTTCTAAAACTGACTGGGCCCTTTAGCACTGCAACGCACGGCTGGGACATTCATTCTTTTGGCTTTTACCCTTCCCTCCCCCTGGGGCCCCCGCCCTTCTGGGTGGGAGGAATATGACTATGGCTATATAGCCACCCAGCTACATTGATTTTCAACAAACACATATGAGGCCCTTCCTACCCCAGTTTAATACATACATGTTTCCCAGTTTAAACGTTATTGGTACGGTTCTCTCCTTCTTCCTTACTCAAGTATTCATATAATATATCTCCCTCTTTGTCAGAGGAATTTTGTAAATTTTTGTCAAATATATTGTTATGTAAACAGTTTATAAAATAAGCAGTTACAGACCTTGCTGAAAAGACGTCTCTCACTTGATGCGTTACATGCAACTGCTCTTAGTGACAGACCCCCTCCCCTTGGGGTCTGCGGGGGCGGGAGGTCGGGGACCGCCGGCGGCGTACGCGCCGCCTGGGGGTCTCCTGGTGGCCCGGCCTCGCCGTCCCTTACGGGATCACCGCAGTGAAGTGCGTGACTTTTCAACAACCCGTTAATGTGCTTTGTATTACTCACATGTTTTACATTGTTTTGTTCCTGAGGCATATTGTTTCTCTTGCCTTTCTCCTATTCTTCTCTACTCTACTTCTTTTACAAATTTTTCTTCTTCCCGGCAGGACTGGTTGTATGACCCATTAGGAGACACACCGCTATCCCCATGGCTAACTTAAATGTGCTCATGTATAATGTAAGAGGGCTAAATGTGGCTGCGAAAAGACATCAGGTCTTGAGGGAGCTAAAAAGAGCATCTTGCTCTATAGCATTTCTACAGGAAACTCACCTGACTCACACCACCAACGTTAAGCTTCTCTCCCCGCATTTTCCTCAATGATACTATAGTCTCTCGGACACCAATAAGGCCAAGGGAGTTGCCATTGGGTTCAGCAGGTGTGTCTCTTTCCGTCTCACTACAATGGATGCGGATGATCATGGTAGGTACATTTTCCTACATGGGTTCATAGGCAATGTTCCATGTACTCTAGCTAATATCTATTCCCCAAACGTAAACCAACCTGCCTTTCTATCCCAGGTATTGACGAGGCTAGCTGACTTTGCAGAGGGATTGACCATACTAGCTGGAGACATTAATATGCCCCTCGGCCCCATTATGGACACCTCGTCGGGCAGGTCCTCGATACCCTTTAAACGTCTATCTCATATTAAAAAAAGACTCCATGACTCCCAACTCATGGATGTCTGGCGAATACTCCACCCTAAAGAAAGGGACTATTCATATTTTTCTAAAACTCATAACGCATACTCCCGCATAGATAATATCTTTATAGACTATTTCCATCTTCCACTGCTACGCTCGGCCTCTATAGGCACAACAACTTTATCTGACCATGCCCCTGTGACAGCCTGGCTGTCTCTCCCCTCCCTCCCTATACATACGAACAACTGGAAACTAAACGAATCACTGTTATCTAATCCAGTGGATACAGCCCTCATTACCAAAAAGATAGAGCTATTTTTCGAAGAAAATGTCAAACAGGGATCCCCCCAATCATTGGTCTGGGAAGCCCATAAAGCCACTATTAGGGGAGTGCTCATAGAATTAGGGGCTAGAAAAAAAGGGAACACAACACGGTGCTCAGGGACAAGCTGAAACAGGTCACTGACCTGGAACGACAACACAAATTGTCCTTTCACGCATCACATCTGGCAGCGCTCACTCTGCAACGAGAAGAACTCAGAAATCTCCTACAAGCTGACATGAACAGGAAATACTACTCGGTGGCCCAAAAAATACATGGGTGGGGTAATAAGCCTGGCAAACAACTCTCACGCTCCCTTCATGCCAAGAAAATGGCAAATTTTATATCTAAAATTAAACTTCCAGGGGGGGGGGTGGCCCACAACTCACGACAAATCACTGACGCTTTTAGAAACTTTTACTCAGATCTGTATAACGTGAAGGGTGACTTGGGCCATCTCCCCCCCGGGAATAGGCACAAAAAAATCCTTGACTTCCTCGGCAACTCACAGACACCAACACTACCTTATGAGGTCTTTAAGGCTCTGGAATCAGATTTTAAATTGGAAGAATTCCAGCTAGCCTTCCCTCCGCCCGGAATCACTCACGGCACACATTACAGTACTGCCCAAGCCTAATAAAGATCCCATGAACTGTGGGAGCTATCGCCCCATTTCATTATTAAACATGGATATGAAGCTTCTAGCCAAGGTATTGGCTAACAGACTGCTTCCCCTTTTACCTAAATGGGTCTCGGCGGATCAATCAGGATTCATACCAGGAAGGGAAGCTAGGGATAACGCATTGCATACTCATTCCCTGATCCACTTTGCCCATAGAAGTGCCCAGCCCACCCTTCTCTTATCTACTGATGCCGAAAAGCGTTTGATAGGGTGGACTGGACCTATCTTCGCTTGACCCTACAACACTTTGGACTCGGCCCCCGGATGTTGGACAGGATATTCGCAATGTACTCCTGCCCGACAGCGCGGGTCAGGGTGAACGGGGTACTGAGTGAGCCCTTTGCATTGGGGAACGGCACTAGACAGGGGTGCCCATTGTCGCCCCTGTTGTTTGCCATATCCCTAGAACCATTCTTAGCTTCTATCAGAAGCAACCCCAACATTCATGGGATAACTGTAGGCCACAAATCACATAAATATGCGGCATATGCAGATGACATCCTCTTCTACATTCAACAACTCCGCATTTCTTTACCTAACCTCATGTCAGCTCTACAAGAATTTCAAGCTTTGTCCAATTTTAAAATTAATATGACTAAATTGGAAATCCTAAACATTAATGTCCCCAGTTCAATGGTCTCATCGCTAAAACCAAACCTACCGTTCCGCTGGTAGTCGGCAACCCTAAAATACTTGGGCATCCATTTGACCCTACACCTCTATTCCCTGTTCAGATGTAATTACATTCCCCTGCTGAATACCATTAAAAAAGATCTTAGATCCTGGTCCTACCTCTCTCACTCCTGGCTGGGGAAGATAGCAGTGATTAAGATGAATATCCTCCCTCGTATTCTTTTCCTATTCCAGATGATACCAATGGGGATTCCACCTGGTTTCTTTACAGCACTTCAAACCTTGATCTCCCACTTTATTTGGGGGGCAGACACCCCAGAATCTCCAGAGCCACTCTCTTCCGCTCTAAGAGGTCTGGGGGTCTGGCCCTACCAGACTTGAAAATGTATTATTATGCTATTGTCCTAGGTAGAGTTTCAGATTGGAAATACCAGAGAGATAGCAAAATATGGGTCAGACTAGAATATGAACTGAGTGGTACAGCATTGGATGGTATTCCTTGGATCCTTCCCAGGTACAGATCTCTTTCACCTTCAGCCTCCCCCTTAACGGTCTCCTCGTTATCCTCCTGGGATACGCTACACAAGAAACTTTCATGGTCTTATAATTCCCCCCTTATGCCATTAATGAACCATGACTATTTCCTTTCTGGGCACACTGGATAAGGGAATTAATGCATGGTCCTCTGACGGCTGTCTTTGCCTACACCACGTCCTTCAAACCAACTCTCTTAAACCTTTACAAACTATTGTTGGCTCAAGATCGAATATCTTCATGGAACAATGGAGGTACTCACAGCTTAAACAGTTCGTTCAATCTCTGCCACAACCACTAAGAACTGTCCGAGAGCTAACAGCCATTGAGGCCATCTTTCTCCCAAAGGAACCTCTGTTACACGTAATATCACAATTTTATAAGGCTCTCATCTCCCTACAATACCCCGGCTACCCGGAATACCTGGACCACTGGAAAACTGAGCTAAGCACCTCACTAACAGATACCCAAAAGGACAAATACTGGCCCTCACCCACACTTCCTCCATTTCCTCAAAAACGGCTGAGTCAAACTATAAACTGCTTGCAAGGTGGTATTACACACCAACTAAAATGCACCATATTTTTCCTACCAACCCTGTCCTATGCTGGAGGAACTGTGGACAAGTGGCCTCACATGCGCATATATGGTGGCATTGCCCACTCATCCAGCCCTACTGGTCAGAAATCATCAGACTCATCAACTTAATCATGGGATCTGTTCTCTCACTAGAGCCTTGGACTGTACTCTTTCACAATACCGCAGAAACTATTGGTCAATATAAACGTTCCATGACCCCACACCTTCTTAACGTGGCTAAGTCCCTTATTCCTCTTATGTGGAACAAACCGCAAACACCCTCTAGCAAAGCTATATGGAGGAACTTACATACCTGTCGAGAGGGGAATTTGGCAAACATACCAAAATATGGGCCTCATGGTTCGAATTTAAGACCACAAGCACCTACAAGAATACTATCTCATCCCCTGACCCGGTGTTGTTGGGGGGTTTCCCCGAATCTGTGCCAACCACTCTCCCTATACATTAAGCCCTTAGCATTAGCATTAGCAGTGTGTGTTGTATATTCAACTATAAGCACTGTTTATGGTAGTTGTCTCAAAGTCTTTCACCCCATGCCGGCTGGGAACCTCTTGATCTACCTTCTAATTCCCCCATCTATATCTCTCCTCTTTCTCTCTATTCTATCCTCTCTTCTCTACCTTTCTAACTCTCTTCTCTGTCTCTGAATTATTTTGATTTCCTTCTTTGTGTAATTTGCAAAGGTGGTTCATCAAGGACTTAAAGTTATAATAGGATGCAGATCGATTGTGGGTGATCTGACCGTTGTATAGCCGCAATTAACACTCTCTGTTGACCGATGTGGTGTCACAATACAGAAGACATTTTATGGAGGGGGGGTGGCTCCCCCCCACCCGGCACAGTTAGCTCCCGGTTGGGGTGCCGGCGGGGGGGACCCTCCTGCTCTTAGGTAATCTGGAAGATAGACGGTTATGGGTACCTATGGCAGGCCAACGTCTCAAAATAGGTCAGGCACATTTGTATTTGTATATGTATCCCTGTTTCATCGCCTTTGCCCTACATGGCTATATGCAAATTTGTATGTGTAAATTTATTTTTGTCTTGAAAATTAATAAAAAATGATTATACAAACAAAAAAAAAAATCTATAAAGACATTACCTAATATCTCAGAGCATTCAGATGGCAACAGACAATATAAGGAAGCCAATAAACCTTTTTTCTTTTTCTCCTTGACAAGCATTCTAGGATTAATTGGCTCTCTGATCTACACTGTCCTTACCTTGGTTATGCTATGATTACTCTTTGAAGGAACAGCTTAAGAACATTAGTTAAGTTGGAACCTAAATGGGCATGGAAAATGAAGATATAAAAATTTAAATAACTATGACTTTTTTTACTTGAAATAATGCTTTACTTCCTTTGCTGATTACCTATAAGACTAAAAGACCTAAGTAGTCAATACCCAGACATATGAGAGTTACCTACTTCTAAGCCATTCTGATTATGACCTAAAACTGTCATAGGGGTAACCCTAACCACCAGGATAAAGCTGGAACTTACCCAGATCTTTTCAATAGACTTGAATTAGATACCTGTTTAGAGTTGAGCGGACACCTGGATGTTCGGGTTCGGCGGGTCCGTCCGAACTTCGCGAAAAAGTTCGGGTTCGGTACCAAACTTGACCCGAACTTGACTCTGAACCCCATTGAAGTCAATGGGGACCTGAACTTTTGGGCACAAAAATGGCTGTAAAAAAGTCCTGGCAAGTGCTAGAGGGCTGCAAAATGAAGTAAAATGGGGGTAAGAGTAGGACAAGTGCCCTACATAAAAATGGGGTTAGGGAAAATAACTTAAAATCAAATAAAAAAAAATAAAAATGGGAAGGGGGGGTGGATGTGGAGTAGGAGCCTATGTCATTATATAGCAAACAATGCATGCTGGCTGTTGTAGTTCTACAGACCACTTACTGTATCCCCTGGTGTCTATGCTGGATAAGATATTATTTTAGTATAAAACAAACAAGGCATGCTGACTCTTGTAGTTCATCAGTAAATTGGTATTTACACCCCAGGCAGGCACAAGTAATAAAGCCATGGACATAAATATAACAATCTCATGCAAACATCTCAGAGTAACCCCTTAATAAATCACCTTGGAATTACTTGGCTCTACTAGGAAATCATTAACTTGGATTAACATGACTTGGTCAGAGCCCAGTAATGAGAGCCGTGGAATCAATCAAGTGCCTACCTGCCAGGTGAGAATGGAACCGATAATGGCACCTCCTTGGCAGAAGCTTTGGACCTGCAGGCTCTGAGTGTGGGTATTGTCCTGGCAGTTTTCATCCTCTTTGCCATTATTGGGAACATCCTGGTGATCTTGTCTGTGGCATGCAACAGGCAGCTGCAAACGGTCACCAATTATTTCATCATTAACCTAGCCATAGCTGACCTACTGCTGAGCACCACCATGCTGCCCTTCTCTCTCCAGTGCAGCATCACTGAAGATTCTGGGTCACATGATGCACTGGCCAATCACAGCCATGCCATTTGTAGGCATGGCTGTGATGGCTTCTAAGGGCAAACCAGTGAAATGCTTGTTGATTGGCTGCCCTGCAGCTATTCAACAGGCAGGATCAAATACCCGAACCCAGAACCCGAACCCAAACTTTTTTTCAAATGTCCGGGTTCTGGTCCGGGTCACGGACACCCCAAAGTTCGGTATGGACCCGAACTTTACAGTTCGGGTTCGCTCAACTCTATTCCTGTTTATTAATCCAATCTGTTTCTAGGTTTCATCACTTTGTTATTCTGAACAGTATACGGTATATTGTGATTATAGATAAGAAAAGACTGTTCTTTGCTCAGGAGGTCTCACCTATTACATTGAACCTGATTCAATAACCTAGGTGACACACAGTATTTTAGTACTCAAGTTGCTGATTATTTGTTTGACTGTTTATTGTTTTGCTTGTTTAACCACATTCGTAAAGGCAGTGGAGCTGAGGATATATCCTTAGCATATTAGATAAAGACAGATAACACAAACTATATAACTAGAACTCATTTTTGGCAAAATGTTTGTAATTCTCCCACTAACCCAAAAAATCTGTAGATTAACTTTATAGATAACATATATTTTCAAAACTTATCACTTATCAACGGATCTTCTCTCTTAAATGAACTTACCAGGGCTAAACCTAAAATGGTCTTCCTGCAGGAAATCCATTTTAAAGCAAACAAAATCCTGAAATGTATTAATAACTACTTCACAAAAAATGTATCATGCCTCAATCCCTTTAGCTAAGACAAAAGGAGTTTCAGTCCTACTAAGTAGTAACACTGCATGCCCCATAATGCATTCCAATGGTGGTGGAATTGGCCAAAGCATAAACATGACCTGCATGCTTTGGCCAATCAGCAGCGACCTGCTGTGAGATCTTTGATTGGCTAAAGGTAGGGTGCCTTTAGCCCAGTGGTTCTCAACTCCTGTCCTCATGACCCACTAACAGGCCAGGTTTGCAGGATAACTGAAATGCATCACAGCTGATATCATTTGCTGCTCAGTGATTGCAGTATTCTAGTCTGCATCTCCCCAAGGTAATACTTAAAATCTGGCCTGTTGGTGGGTCCCGAGGACCGGAGTTGAGAACCACTGCTTTAGCCAATCACTGCTCGGCAGCCTCGATCTACGCCCCGCACTTGTACAGCGGCTCTATGTAGTGTGTGAAACAGCAGTGAACCGATAGATAGACAGTTTAGGTTGCGGATTGCAGGCGGTTTAGCTAGCTAGCTAATTGTGAAAATAAAGAAAAAAAAAGATAGATAGTTATAAAGATAGACAGATAAAAAGAGATAGATAGGTAGGTAGATAGATAGATAGATAGATAGATAGATAGATAGATAGATAGATAAAAAGAAAAAAGATAGATAGATAGATAGATAGATAGATAGATAGATAGATAGATAGATAGATAGATAGATAAATAGGGCTATCTGTATACAGTCAGGCAGTATAAGAATATATATATATATATATATGCACAGCGCATTAAGTGTACACTATATACCAGTGCATTATAGTGCATTCGGGGGTGTATGTACTGTATATAGTACACTTGACGTGGTATCTTAAAATATATACAGTTATTAACCCCTTAACCCCGGAGCCCTGTTTTACATTTATTGCTTTCATATGTGGGCGCGACTTACGTATGCGTTTTCTTTGCTGCACGAGCTCGTGGAGCTTTACATTTTCTTTTTTTAATTTATTTTCTTTTATTTTTTCTTTTAACACTGTTCCTTTAAAAAAAAAATCTGATCACTTTTATTGCTATCACAAGGAATGTAAACATCCCTTGTGATAGTAATATATGGTGACAGGTACTCTTTACACTTAACATTACACTACCAAAAATGGCGATTCTGAATACTGTCATTTTTTTTAAAACCAGCACTGTTAGCCACCGAGTAAACCGGAAGTGGCGTTGTAATGTTGCTTCTGGAAATGTACGAAGGAGTCCCAATTGAAGCCATTCCCGGTTTCCACAGGGACTCCACACAGCCGGACGTGCCAGATCGGAGCTCCGGTCTCCCGGTGGGACAGGAAGCCGGAGAAGAGTGGCGGACGATGGCAGGAGGGGTGGATGTCCCCTCCCCCTGCCTGGGATAGCAACCAAGTGGCTCCCGAGCCGGATGGGCTGTTATCACCGGATAACTGGCCACCTGCTCTAAAAAACGGTACCAGGGTATAACCTGTAGCTGCAGACTATACCCCGATACTTCCACTTAAATCAGCCACCGTTTATAAACAGCAATTCACGTTAAGTGGCTAAACTAATTTACAACAATCTTCCAGAAATAGAGACATTATTTTGCCCCTGTACAAATCATTAGTAAGACCTCATCTGGAATATGCAGTTCAGTTTTGGGCACCAGTTCTCAAAAAGGATATCGGGGAACTGGAGAAAGTGCAGAGAAGGGCAACCAAACTAATAAAAGGCATGGAGGAGCTCAGCTATGAGGAAAGATTAGAGGATCTGAATTTATTCTCTCTTGAGAAGAGGAGATTAAGGGGGGATATGATCAACATGTACAAGTATATAAGTGGTCCATATAGTGAACTTGGTGTGGAGTTATTTACTTTAAGGTCATCACAAAGGACAAGGGGGCACTCTTTACGTCTAGAGGAAAAAAGATTTAATCTACAAATACGGAAAGGTTTCTTCACAGTAAGAGCTGTGAAAATGTGGAATAGACTCCCCCCAGAGGTGGTTTTGGCCAGCACGGTTGATTGCTTTAAAAAAGGCCTGGATTCTTTCCTTAATGTAAATAATATAACTGGGTACTAACATCTTTAGGTAAAGTTGATCCAGGGTGAATCCGATTGCCTCTCGGGGAATCAGGAAGGAATTTTTTCCCCCGTTATTGCAAATTGGATCCATGCTTTGCTGGGGTTTTTTGCCTTCCTCTGGATCAACTGTGGGTGAAGGATTGTATATGGGATTATTTGGTTGTATGTGTGTATGTGTATATGTGTATATATATATATATATATATGTATATACATTTTTTTTTTTTGGTTGAACTGGATGGACTTGTGTCTTTTTTCAACCTGACTAACTATGTAACTATGTAACTATGTAACAACAGCATGGCCCATGCCTGCGCCCAACAAGAGTAACTGCAAGTGGTTACAGTGTTCTGGCACTGACAACACCCAAGGCCCAATTTTTCACCCCTGTTTGACTGGGGCATGTCATCACAATTTTTAACCACTTAACACGAATCGCCATTTATAAACGGTGGCAGCTTTAAGTGGATGTAGCTACATGCTACAGGCTATACCCTGGTGCCGTTTTTTAGAGCAGGCAGCTGGCTATCCCGTGATATCGGCCGATCTGGCTCAGAAGTCACTCGGTCTTTATCACAGGTAGCGGGAGAGGCCCCCGCCGCTCTTCTCCAGTCTCCCATCCCACGGGGAGACCGGAGCTCTGATCCGACGCTTCTGGCCATTGTGTGGAGTCCCTGTGGAAGCCAGAATCGGCTTCAATCGGGACTCCTTCGTACGATTCCGAAAGCGACGTCACAACGTCACTTCCGGTTTACAGTATTCAGAATAGCCGTTTTTGGTGATTTGAATACTGTGAAGTGCAAAGGAGGGATGGGGGTCTTTTAGACCCCCCATCTCTCCATAAAGAGTACCTGTCACCATATATTACTATCACAAGGGATGTTTACATTCCTTGTGATAGCAATAAAAGTTATCAGATTTTTTTTTAAACAGTGTTAAAAAAAAATAAATTAAAAAATGTAAAAAAAAAATTTAAAGCGCCACCGTCCCCGCGAGCTCACGCAGCAAAGAAAACGCATACTTAAGTCACGCCCACATATGAAAACGGTGTTCAAACCACACATGTGAGGTATCGCCGCGATCACCAGAGTGTGAGCAATAATTCTAGCAAAAGACCTCCTCTGCACCTCTAACCTGGTAACCGTTAACATTTTTTAAAGTGTTGCCTATGGAGATTTTTAAGTAAGTAAGTAAGTGGAGTTTGTCGCCATTCCGCAGTTGTGCGCAATTTTCAACCCGTAACATGTATGGTATCTATTTACTCGGCATAATCCTCTTTCACAATATACAAAAAAATTGGGCTAACTTTACTCTTGTCTTAATTTTTAACTCAAAAAAGCGCATTTTTTCCAAAAAAATTGCGCTTGAAAGACCGCTGCGCAAATACCGTGTGACAAAAAGTATTTCAACGATCGCCATTTTATTCTCTAGAGTGTTTGAAAAAAATATATAATGTTTGGGGTTCTAAGTAATTTTCTAGCAAAAAAATGATTTTAACTTGTAAACAAGTGTAAAAAAGGGCTCCGGGCTTTAAGTGGTTAAACTAATTTACAACAGCAGGTCCCATTCCTGCGCCCAACAAGAGTAACTGCAAGGGGTTACAGTGTTCTGGCACTGCCAACACCCAAGGCCCAATTTTTCATCACCTGTTTGACTGGGGCATGCCATCACAATTTTTAAAGTAATTTACAACAGCAGGGCCCATACCAAAATAATAAAAAAAATTGCATAGGGTTCCCCCACAAAGTCCGTAACAGACCCTTCAGGTCTTGTATGTATTTTAAGGGGAACCCCGTGCCAAAAAAAAAAAAAATTGCGTAGGCGTCCCCCCAAAGTCCGTACCAGGCCCTTCAGGTCTGATATGGATTTTAAGGGGAATCCCACGCCAAATTTTTTTTAAAAATGGCGTGGGGTCCCCCCAAAATCCAAACCAGACCCTTATTCCAGCACGCAGCCCTGGCATGACAGGAGGGAGTGGGGACAAGCGAGCGCCCCCCCTCTCCAAATCATACCAGGCCACATGCCCTCAACATGGGTAGGATGCTTTGAGGTCGCCCCAAAGCACCTTGCCCCATGTTGATGTGGAGAAGGGCCTCATCCACACAACCCTGGCCGGTGGTTGTGGGGGTCTGCAGGCAGGGGGCTTTCAGAATCTGGAAGCCCCCTTTAATAAGGGGCCCCCAGATCCCGACCCCCCTATGCGAATGAGTATGGGGTACATTGTACCCCTACCCATTCACCAAAAAAGGAGTGTAGTGGTAAAAAAAACAAGAGGCAGTTTTTGACAAGTCCTTTTTTTGTGTAAAATAGCTCTTTTCTTCTTTTTTTCTTTCTTCCTCCATCTACTCCTGCCCCGGTCCGTCTTCTGGTCTTTTGCATTTTAGTCTTCCTTCCTCTCTTTGTCTTCAATCTTCATCTTCTTCTTCCTTCTTCTTTCACCGCCACCGCTCTCCCCACAGCTGCAGCCCGGCCCCTGGGCGTCTCCCAGAATGGGCTATCTTCATAATGACACTTCTTTTATAAGAAGGGGCGGGGCCACCCAGTGACATAATGAGTGAACCTGCCCCGTCCTGACAGCATGCGCTGTCAGAGGGGGCCATTTACGCCATTAACGTCACCAGATGGCCCCGCCCCTTCTTATAAAAGGAAATTCTTATAAAAGAACTGTCATTGTGAAGACCGCCCATTCTGGGAGTCGTGCAGGGGCTGGGCTGCAGCAGCGAGGAGAGCGGTGGCAGTGAATGAAGAAGGAAGAAGAAGATGAAGATTGAAGACGAAGAGAGGAAGCAAGAAGACTGAAAGAAGAAGCAGAAGAAGGACTGGGGCGGGAGAAGATGGAGGAAGACCGGAGGAAGAAAGGAGAAAGTAGAAAAGAGCTATTTTACACAATAAAGGACTTGTCAAAAACTGCCTCTTGTTTTTTGTACCTCTGCACTCCTCTCTTGGTGAATGTGTAGGGGTACAATGTACCCCATACCTATTCACATAGGGGGAGCTGGGATCTGGGGGCCCCCTTATTAAAGGGGGCTTCCAGATTCCGATAAGCCCCCCGCCCGCAGACCCCCACAAGCACTGGCCAGGCTTGTGGAGAAGAGGCTCTTGTCCCCATCAACATGGGGACAAGGTACTTTGAGGTGGGGGGAAGAGCCCCCCCTCCCCCAAAGCACCCATACTCCCCATGTTGAGGGCATGTAGCCTGGTACAGTTCAGGAGGGGGGACTCACCCATCCCCCCCATCCTAACCAGCCAGAGCTGCATGCTCGGATAAGGGTGCATATAAGCCTTTAAAATTAGCACTTTTCATTTTTTCATGTTCGGGGCCCATAAACTAATGGTGTTCGAATGTTAGCACAAACTTTTTGACTGTTTGCATGTTCTGTTGTTTGGCTCATCCTTACTCATCGGCGATGTTAATACTTGGTGGGGATTTTAACATAACGCTCAATCCTCTCCAATACAATTCCAATGGCCAAACATCAATTGCATATAAAATAATCAAACGTATTAAAGCTATGCTTAATTCACTAATGCTTGTAGACTCATGGAGACTTTTGAACCCATCAGAAAAAGACTATACATTCCATTCAAAACCACATAACAAATATTCAAGGATAGACTACATCTTTATTTCCCAAAGAGACTTAGCCTTACTATTAGATGCCAAAATAGGATTCCAATCTACCGTATTTTTCGCACCATAAGACGCACTTTTTTTCCCCCAAAAAGTGGGGGAAAGTCTCCCTGCGTCTTATGGTGCGAATACCTGAAAAACCCTCCCCCCCTTCGTCGCCACCGGGAGCCCGCAGTGTAATGCAGCATAGAGCCCTCTGCTCTGATCTCACACAGTGAGAAGACAGCAGCCGCAGTACTTCATTTGGCCACTGGGGCTTCATTCGGCCCCAGTGGCCAAATGAAGTACTGCGGCGGCTGGAGCTGCTCTGTCTTATTTATGAATGGGATCTGGCTGCAGAGTGGAGCTCCACTAGGCACAGGGTGATGACATCATCACAGCGCGGTGGTGGCGGGAGATATGAATCTCCTTCTCAGCTCTGTCAGGATGGACACAGGTATGGCTGTATCTCATGGGACTGGTATATTGCTGCATTTCATGGACACTCCTATGTGCTGTATTTCTTGAACACTCCTATGTGCTGTATTTCATGGACACTCCTATGTGTTGTATTTCATGGACACTCCTATGTGCTGTATTTCATGGATCTGGTATGTGCTGTATTTCATGGATCTGGTATATGGCTGTATTTCATGGATCTGGTATATGGCTGTATTTCATGGATCTGGTATATGGCTGTATTTCATGGATTTGGTATGTGGCTGTATTTAATGGATCTGGTATATGGCTGCACTGGTAAATATTTTAGTACACCATTTGGATCAGAATTTTTTTTTTTCTTGTTTTCTTCCTCTAAAACCTAGGTGCGTCTTATGGTCAGGTGCGTCTTATGGTGCGAAAAATACGGTATATCAGATCACACTCCCATTGCTATCACTCTAACATCTCCAGACACTCCGTGTAACTGGAGACTAAATCCTTCATCACTTCTAAAACCGGAAATTTTAAAAGAAATCACGGACCCAATCAAAACATACTTCTCCATAAATTGCAATAATGAGACATCTCCTCTTGTGAGAGAGCACACAAATGTGTGATAAGAGGAGAACTCATTAAATGGTGATCTCGCCTTAAAAAAAAAGAATGCACAATCTTGTTGCCACTATTTCTCAACTAGAGTCGCTTCACAAACAATCGCTATCGATGGCTACAGCTTCTGAATTATTAGAAGCAAGAAAGGAACCACAAAATATTATAGAGAAAAGGACAAGACGTCTCTTATTCTTCAAGATACGACTCTACTATGAACATGTTAACAAGAGTGGGAAATATTTGGCCAGAGCTCTGAAAGACACCAAAACGTTAGAAAACATACATACAATGCATAAGCTCAAATAATGGGAAATTAGAACCCGCAACGGTTAAAATAGCAGCCCAATTCCATGAGTATAACTCAAAACTTTATGATCTCCCCATGACCCATAAACCCCACAATTTAAGTGGCGATAGAGGAATTTTTAAAACAAAGCACCTTACCAACTTTGCCCACAGATGATATTCAAAATCTAGAAGCCCCAATCCAATAATCGGAACTATTACAGGCTATAAAAAGATTTAAAACCAGGGAAAAGCCCCGGACCAGAGAGTCTGACTGCTCAATATTATAAATTATTTGCAGATATCCTGAAAAACCCACTTCTCGCAAACCTAAATTCATTACACCAAAACCAAACTATCCCGGAATAATTTTTACAGGCCCATATAACAGTTATTCAAAAAGTTAACAAAGACCCTAAAGAGTGCTCAAGCTACAGGTCAATCTCATTATTGAATGTACATGTAAAACTACTAGCAAAAATAATAGCCACATGCCTCAGACCCCTTCTACAAAAAATCATAGGTCCAGAACAAGTGGGTTTCATGCCAGGAAGAAAATCCAGAGATAATATTATTAAAGCTCTAAATTGAATACATAATGTGCATTCAGGCAAAATTGAAGGCCTTCTCCTGTCCACTGTGTTTCTTATCTGGTAGGTGACTGTGCTGGACTGGCTTCCTAAATTAAAAGTCTATGTGAAGGTGGTAATGGGGGCCTGACCCCTCTCAATGCCTCTATCCAGCTGGGTGTAGAAGAAATGGTGAGCCCTTTTTACGGGCAGGGCTGCTGCCTCTGGAAATGGCTTAAAAATGCTGTTTCCACACTAGGATCCAGGGGTGGGTAAAAGGAGCGCCCAAAATCACATGATGAGCAATAAAAAACCTTTTCTTTTTTTGTTTTTATTAGTGATGATTTGCTTGCTGTAACAACAGTAAAAACGAGCCAACGCTTTCGGGGGATCAAGGACTTCCCCTTCCTCAGGGCAATTGAAAACAAAAGTAAAAAAGTATATATGCAATATATACATATGTATAAAACAACAGATTGCAAAGAGTTAAAAACTTTCTACTTGATGATATCATACTTCATTTTAGATTCTAAAAAACCATAAGTCAATCAAAAGACACCAAAGACTCAAGAAAAAAAATAGAATAATGTAATATAAAATCTCCAACAATATAAAATCCATACCATATAAAATCTTCTCAAGGGTTAATAAATATCACTGGAGTTCGGAGAAAAAAAAACGTCTTTTCTTTCCTTTTTCCCCTCCTCCCTTATCCGCTTTCTCTTTTGCATTGTTAATTGTAAACATAATAGTGTATATATAGTGTAACCTTTTCTAAAAGAGGACTCTTTATTTATTTATTAGACTATGAACTTAGTCATAGATAGTGTTACTAACCTGTTGGTAAATGGTTGTAGTTATGCCGTTGTTCTAGTATATTCAGCTCTCCTGTGGCTTATGTATCTAAAAAAGGAGAATCACCTACTGGAAAGAAGAACTGAAATGGGACGGCCAAGAGGCAGAGGTGTCAGGATACTTATGGGAGGATAGGGAGGAGGGAAAGGGTGTGTGAGGGGGTGGAGGGGTAATGGGTGGATGGGGGGGGGGGAAACAGTCCAGAATAGGACCCAAGGTAAGAGGGGAGACTACAAAGCTGGTATGGATGCATACACTGTGGCCAGAATGGAGAAGCAGGTGTGGTAGACATGCCGAGAATGTCTCTAACTGGGATAGCAAAGTACAATGGGAACGGGTGCAGGAAGTCGGGGGTACACACTCCACCCGTAGCAGAGAGCTAGCGGTATGGAGTGGACTCCTCGGGTGCAGGTATCTGGAAGGAAACGACACGGCTGGCGGGACCACTCGGCCAGAAGTGTCAGCTTCGCTGATGAAGCTGGGAAGCACGGGAGCCCCATGCCTGCCCTGTGGTGGATACCCAGAGAGCAGTGTGATGATGTGGGGAGACCCCCATGTGTATGAGGAAACCTGGGGGTGGTGGAGAGCCAAAGATGGTACTGACCTGACTTGGATCTGGGATCAATCTAGCGTGAGCCACAGTATCAGCTGCAATAGCTCTGAAGCGTGGAGTGTGCTAGATATATGGATATGGGGGTGTATGAATGTGCGGGATTGGGCGGGGAACCTGCTGGATAGCAGGAACTTAACCCTATGAGCACAGGAGAACCTGGCAGACATGATTGTATATGCAGTGATACCAGATCATGGAGTAAGATATATGTGCAAAGTATGCAGGGACTGGTGGAGGAACTGAAAGCTCTTTGTGTGTGTCTCCCAAGGTCACATATTGAAGGGGGTGTGGGAGTTATAAGAACATAGAGTGGGTGCACTCAGCTGATGCAAAGGATAAGAATGAGTCGGCTGCAGACTCCGTGGGTTGAATATAAAGTGACCCTGCCGGGGGAGAAAAAGGGATGGTAGTATCTGCAATTGGATGAAAAAAGGTTGGGGTGACGAAAGAAAAAAAAAAAAAAACTTTATTTTTAAAAAAAAAATATTGATTAAAGAAAAAAAAATGTTTTCCTTTTTTTTCCCCTTCCTTTCCTTCAAAGAAAAAATAATATTTAAAAAAAAAAATTAATTAAAAAAAATTAACACTTGGATAGGTAGAAAATGCGATAGATCTTTCCTGTGCATACTACTAGTATGACTCTATTGCTTCCATAAGTCCATTGGGAATACGTGTGTTCAACTGGTATATCCAATATGATTCTCTCTGACAGAGTCTGGTAAATCGGTTGTAGTTGATGGATTCTGGGATCTGTTCTATGATCATGGCCATGATCAGATCTGGGTTGCGCTCATGATACAAAGAGAAATGATGGGACACACAGTGTTCCCGAAATGCCTTTTTGATGTTAGATCTATGTTTGCTGAATCTTTGGCGGAAGGTCTGGATCGTCCTTCCGACATATTGTAGATTGCATGGACAAGTCAATACATAAATTATGTATTGAGATGAGCAATCAAGATGAGAAGTGATGGGCCAAGTCTGCATGCGATTGAAGGATTGAAAGATCTTAATTCCATTGTGGAGGCTGGAGTAAGAAAGGCACCGGGGCTTTAGGCATTTGAAAAAACCTGCATCTTTTGGGGGTATTGGGGGGGGGCCTGGACAGTAGTCTACTAGGGACCAGATGATTTTTGATCGTTTTGGCTCTCTGAAAAATGAGTCTAGGTTGAGGGGGCAGAGTGGAGCGAAGAAGTGGATCAGATTGTAGAATGTGCCAGTGTTTGGAAAGAATATTCCTAATTTTATTATGCTCAGTATTGTATTTTGTGATGAAGTTGCCTTGTGTAGAAAGGTTTCTTTGGTTTTGCGTAGAGGATGGTTTTAGACATTCGTCTTGTGAAATTTTGAGGGCTCTATTGTGTGCTCCCTCGACCCAAGTATCTGGGTAACCTTTGGCCTTAAACTTCTCCTTAAAAATTTGTGCTTGGTCAAGGAAATCTTTGTCGGTTGTACAGTTTATTCTGAGTCTTTTAAACTGGCCGAAGGGAATATTCTTTAACCATGGTTTGTGGTGGCAACTTTTAAAATCAAGGTAGCTGTTGCTATCTACTTTTTTTAAAAAGTTGGTGGTGGTAATTGTGCCATCTGGATTTCCATTAATAGAGATATCAAGGTAGTCTATAGTGGATGGATGCATTTGGTAGGTGGAGGTCAACCCCCATTTATTTTGATTCAGATAGTTGATAAAATCTGGAATATTTTCTGGGTCCCCATTCCAGATCAATATTAGGTCATCTATGAATCTTTTGAAAAAATAGATATGATTGGTGTATGGGTTATTTGATAAGATGTATTCTTGTTCAAATTGACCCATGTAGAGGTTTGCATAACTGAGTGCCAATCTAGTACCCATCGCTGTTCCCTTAATTTGAAGCTAAAAAATTGTCCAGGTGGGTGAAATAATTGTGGGTCAGGATGAATTGAATGGCTTCCAGTAGGAAGGAAGCTTGTTGTTTGGGCATCAGTGGATCGGAAAATAAATATTGCCTGATTGCCCAAATCCCATTAGAATGGGGGATATTGGAATAGAGTGAGGCCACATCTAGAGTGAGCCAATGGAAATCTGGAGACCAGGTACAATCCTTGAGATGGGAGAGGAGATCTGATGTGTCCCGAAGGTAAGATGGTAGCTTTTGATGTACTTTTGTAGATGGTGGTCAATGAATTGAGAAAGATTGGATGTAAGGGAGTTGATACCAGATATAATGGGTCTACCAGGGGGATCCACCAAAGACTTATCTTGGGGAGATGGTAGAAAAACTGAATATTTGGATTATTGATGGTTAAAAATTCCTTTTCATTTTTCATCAAAAGACTTTCGGTATGTGCTTTTCCAATGAAATTCTGATAGTCTAATGTGAACTCTCCAGTGGGATCTTTTGTGCGTGGCATGTAGTATTCTTCATCGCTCAGAATTCTTTTTGCCTCTGCGATGTAGGTTTCACGGTTCTGAATAACTATTCCTCCCCCTTTATCTGTATTTTTAATGACAATCTGATTATTTTCTTTCAGACTTTTGATTGCTTTTTGTTCAGATCTATTTAGGTTTCTATTGTTTTGCGTACCGTTGTTTGCTAGGGTGTTGAAATCTGTTGTCACCAGTGATTGGAAGGTTGAAATGAAATTGCCTTTGTATTGGACAGGATTGGCTCTAGATTTAGCTCTGAACTCTGTAGTGATACATTTAGACAAGATGTCTTCTACCGAGGGAAGGTTATCCAAGAGCACTGGGGTTGCTCTTTCAGGGATTTTCAATTGTTTTAATTTTTTGGATGCATGGTATCTTTGAAGAGTGAGTTTTCTTATATAATTCTGTAGATCAATGAATAGTTCAAATATATTTGGTTTGCTGGACTGGCAGAAGTTCAGACCTTTTTTTAGGAGTGATTCTTCTGCTCCAGAAAGATGATATGTGGAAAGGTTGAAAATTTTCACTGTGTTTTGTGCTTCTTGTTCTGGCTTCCTTCGTCTGGTTCCTCCTCTGCATCCTCTTCTCCGGCGTCTATATGTTGTCGTTTCAATCTTATAGGGGTAAAGAATTGTGGTATTTTCTGTGGCCTTGGACTCTGTATTTGAGAGTGTATTCGGATGGTTGTGGAACTGGTGGGTAGATCTAAAAAATCCACTGACACAGAGAAGGCCTTTGACAGAGTCAGATGGGATTACATGTTTGCGACTTTCAAATACGTAGGCCTCCAAAACAAAATGCTCTCTTGGATCTCCACACAAGACACGGTTGTCTTCTCTCACTATTACTTTTTATAATATCCCTAGAACCTTTTAGCCGAGTAATCAACCAAAATACTTCTATACACGCCTTTAAAGTTTCAGATAGAGAATATAAAGTAGCTGCATATGCAAATTATCTATTATTCTTCCTAACACAACCTCATATCTCCATCCCCAATTTATTAGAAAACTTTAAAATCTTTAGGTATATCTCACACCTTACAATAAACTGCAACAAATCTGAAGCTCTAAACATATCACTAACAAAAGAAAATTTTGACTCGGCCCATATACCTGCCCTTTTAAATGGGAAAAAATAAACTGAAATATTTTGGAATCTGGCTTACTCCTAACCTTGTTGATCTGTATCACCAAAATGTCACACCCCTACTGAAAAACATCACTTTAGATCTCAAAAAGTGGCACTTTGGAGGGTTCTTTATGGTTTGAAAGAGCTGGCATCATTAAGATGGTTATCTTACCTAGACTACTATACTGTCTGCATGCTCTTCCAATAAAAATACTCCCCAACATTTTTTAAACAACTTCAGCACGTACAAAGACAATTTATATGGGCTCATAAAAAACTGAGACTAAATTTTCTAACATTGATGTGCTCTAAAGAAGCAGGAGGTATAGGCCTCCCCGATTTTAAAAGATACCATTTTGCCACCCACATTGCAAGAATCCTAGACTGGCACTGCCACTCCTTAAATAAAGATCGGGTCTCTTTGGAAAGCGGTACCTCACCTTTTTCTTTGAAATTTCTACCATGGATCCAATACTCCAAACTTCCACCAGAATTAAAACAACATCCCCTTATAGGCACCACACTACAAATCTTTCAATCAGTAGCACATAAATTTGCAATTGCTTCAATTCCTGGTACCCTGACAAGGACAGCAGATAATCCAGAATTTATCCCAAGTATAAAAAATAAGGCTATCCCAAATACCATCAAAGGCACATCACTTTTAGTGACCCATTGTATGGAAAGAGGTATAGTGAAAACTAGGGACAGTATCCAATCCTCGTGTGAAGAACAAGCTCTACCCCAGTGGACATATATGCAGATTCGCAGCTTTCTAAGCTCACAAAAATGTAAGCCAGCTTTTTCCCAAGAGCCCACACAACTAGAAACTATTTGTATGAATGCTGCAGAGACAAAAAATCAACATCTCTAGCATATTCATGGCTACAAAACTCTATCAACAAAAATAATACTCATTTTAAAGACAAATGGGAAAAAGCGTTAAACATAAGCATATCTGACAACCAGTGGGACAAAGCTTGTATACTAGCCCACAAGTATTCGATCAGTTCCAAACTACAAGAAGCTTCTTATAAGATTCTTACTCATTTGTACAATACACCAGACAAACTACATTCCTGGTACCCTCAGGTTTCTGATTCTTGCTGGGGATGCAAAGGAGAAGTAGGATCATTGGTACACATTTGGTGGCAATGTCCTATGATTTCTAATTTCTGGGAAAATATTTGTGAGCTAACAAAAAAAATTACAGGAAAAGATGAGGAATTAGATGCAAATTTTTGTCTTCTAAATATTTCTTCTCACTCCATTCGGCGTTACAAAAATTCTCTGGCCAGACATTTAGTTAACCACTTGACAACTGGGCACTTAAACCCCCTTCCTAACCAGACCAATTTTCAGCTTTCAGTGCTCTCACATTTTGAATGACAATTACTCAGTCATACTACACTGTTTTACACTCTCGTGACTTTCGACTTTTAACCAGACCAATCCTTCCCCCAAATTCACGGGTCAACAGTTCACCAATTGATTTACAGACCGGTCTCTTAAAAACATTGCGGCTTACCTCACTCTTCTTTATAAATCTTCTGTTTTTAAACGTAGATTAAGGAGTAGAAAAGGACATTAAAAAAAACAATCGAGTGTTTATAAAAGGGTCTTTAATCTTTAGTATCCTGTAACGGTGGTTTACACATGGTTACTAGGATGAAGAGGAAACGTAGGGGTCGTTCTTAGTCTTTGGACTCCCATGGTCCTTACATCAAACAGACC
>BLSH010412336.1:124621-134745 GCA_018402905.1 Glandirana rugosa
TTGCAGCGTGTTGGCGCGTTTTACTATCTTGCCATGTAAGAAACGATGGCCCTCTCATATGATAACTTGGACTATTACCATATATTTGGTAACCTTGGATCACAAGATATCAGATATTCAGATGAATATAGAAACATCATGAATGTATAAAGTCTATGATTTTTCTTCCACTTAACGTTATTGTATTCACCCAGGAATATAACCCCCATAAACACGACAACCTTACCTGGGCATAATTGTCCAAATATTAACCAGTTGCTTACTGGGTACTTAAACCCCCCTCCTGCCCAGATCAATTTTCGGCTTTCAGCGCTGTCACATTTTGAATGATAATTGCGCGGTTGTGCGACGTTGTACCCAAACAAAATTGATGTCCTTTTTTCCTCACAAATAGAGCTTTCTTTTGGTGGTATTTGATCACCTCTGCGGTTTTAATGTTTTGCTCTATAAACAAACAAAGAGCAACAATTTTGAAAAAAGAACAATCTTTTTTACTTTTTGCTCTAATAAATATCCAAAAATAAAATATAAAAAAAAAAATTATTCATTGGGTTTGGCCGATTTATATTCTTCTACATATTTTTGGTAAAAAAAATTGCAATCAGCGTTTATTGATTGGTTTGCACAAAAGTTATCGCATCTACAAACTATGGGAATTGATTTATGGCGATTTTATTATTATTTTTTTTTTACTAGTAATGGCGGCGATCTGCGTTTTTTATTGGGACTTTGATATTGGGGCGGATAGGTCGGACATTTTTGACACTTTTTTGGGACCAATGACATTTATTCAGCGATCAGAAATGTAAATGTCCACTGATTACTGTATAAATGTCATTGGCAGTGAAGGGGTTAACCTGCAGGGGGCAGTGAAGGGGTTAACAGTGTTCCCTGGGTGTGTTCTAACTGTGGGGGGGGGGGGTGGGCTGGCAGGGACATAACAGATCTAACTGATCCCAGTGACAGGGATCAGTAGATCTGCTATGTCCCCCTCTCACAGAACGAAGAACCGGCGTGTTTACATTGGCAGTTCCCCGTTCTGCAGCTTCGCAGGCGATCGCGGGTCAGGAGCGGACATCGAGTTCGCCCAACCCGCGGGCACGCCCACGCAGCGTGCGGCGGGAGCGTGCCACCGCTGTCTGTGAGTGCACGCCGGGAGCATGCAAAGGAGCGAATGTCAATAGACGTCCACCCGGAAATTGAGATCCGCGCTGTAGACGTCTTTCATCTATAGCGCGGATCTCAAGAGGTTAAGACGTATTAAGCACAAATACCTCAATTTCCCTACTTTGAACTCTTTTATTCCCACCACAATTCCCACCTTTCCTTATTTTTTTTAACTAGCTTTCTATTGTTTACTAATTTTTCCCAAATTTATTATCACCTGACTATACTATATATCTTTGCTCTCGACTTTGTCAACTCAGATTTGATTATAATTCTTCTTTGATTCACATCCAATTTGACTTGAATTGTTATATACCTTGTATTCTTATAAACCTTTTCAATAAAAGTATATTGTGAAAAAAAAATGCACAGCTGCATCAGATTTTGAACTCTCCAGTTTTAATAAATCAACCCCACCGTGTTGTTTTAAGTGGGGCACTTAATATACTAAGCTTTTCATATCACAGCTAGCATAGAAACATCTGGTGCTTATATGTAATACAGCTACAACCACTCTCAGCAACCCATAAAACCCAAAGATTTTTCTTACATTTATCCACATGTGTCTATGTTAAAAAAATCAATTAGTAATTGTAAATGCTGTAATTTGTTGATGTCTAATGCTTAAGACCTTCATGGTGAATATGACTCTGTCTATATGAAACAGAGTGAACAGGAGAATGAAGAAAAGCATGTTGCACTTTCCCCAACCTTTTTGGCTGAATTTCATTTAGGTACCATGAGTACAACAGATTTGTGTTCACAAATAAATTATATTTATTCTAAGAGACTTGAGTGGTCTAGTGCATTATCATAGATATATGTATTCAATAAAAAGTATAACATGCATGTATATGGGGTTTGTGTAACTAATGCAGTCTGCATTCCACTAGATTGAAGTAATGGGATGAGCTGTCCCTGGCTAACCAATCATCTGTGGAGCACTGCATTTCATCTAGTGATGTCCTTGGCCCCAGCATCTGCCACTCCACATTGCAGCAAGACTGTATATTCCTTAGTTATATCAACCTCATTAAAGTGCATTTTATACTTTTTATTGAATAAAGCTACATGTGATAATGTGCCATATTAGTGTGTCCTGTTTTTTGTATATTTAATGTCTGGAGAAAGCATCCCTTGTGTTGGATCAGAAAGCTGTAAGATGAACTTTCCAGAGAGTTTGGATACAGAGCACAGAGCACTAGAGAATAGAAAATGTAAAAACTGGTAGCCATCACATGCATGTGAGGTTCTTTTGAAAAACAAATAACAATCATTTACCATCAGAGTGTAAATTCAGCTACACATTAAATACTGTATGTGAAAGACACGGTATCTCACAAAAGTGAGTGCACCCCTCACATTTTTGTAAATATTTTATTATATCTTTTCATGTGGCAACACTGAAGAAATGACACTTTTCTACGATGTAGCAAAGTAGTGAATGTACAGCTTGTATAACAAGTAAATTTGTTTTCCCCTCAAAATAACTCAACACACAGCCATTAATGTCTAAACTGCTGGCAACATTTAGTTCTATAGAAGCTGAGGGGTTACCCAAAGAACTAGAATTGAGTCTTGAGATGAAATTTCAGTTTGTGCAACAACTTACACCACAAAACATGGAAACCAAACTGTGACCATACTTCCACAAAAGAGAACACACACTGACACACACATACACACACACTGACACACACAAACAGACACACTGACACACACACACACACTGCTGTCAATGCGAGCTGTGAGCTGTGTATCCTCATCTGTAATGCTGGGCTATATATCCTATCTGTAATGCTGACCTATATATCCTATCTGCAATGATGGGCTATATACCCTATCTGTAATGCTGACCTATATACCCTGATCTGTGGGGCTGAGCTATATACCCTATATGTAATTCTGACCTATATACCCTATCTGTAATGTTGAGCTATATACCCTATCTGTAATGCTGAGCTTTATACCCTATCTGTAATGCTGGGCTATATACCCTATCTGTAATGCTGACCTATATACACTATCTCTAATGTTGGGCTATATACCCTATCTGTAATGCTGGGCTATATACCCTATCTGTAATGCTGGGCTATATACCCTATCTGTAATGTTGGGCTATATACCCTGCAAGAAACATGATTTAGGATCACAAAGAGTACCTCTAACGAAACTGCTTAACCATAAAACTGAATTTAATTCAAAAAATGTTAAAATACAAAAACACCATATCACTGTAGCAGATAAACTTTAAAAAGACAATGTTGTCTTGCAGCTTGGACTTACTGGAAAAACATAACCCACTATCATACACACTTTCAATCAATCCACTTGTCTGTGGCTTGAGAATTGGACAAGGGGCAGTCCTGAGGGCCAAAAAAGGTGGGGAACTGATTCTTGATGAACAGGGGAACCCTGTGTTCACATGTGTATGCTGCTGTGTTCACCGGAGGTGGCCATTTCCTCAAGACAATGGTGAATTGATCAAGAAAACCGTGTGGTCGTTGTCACTGGCTGGATGGGTAGAAAAGGGCTGGATGTGAACGAAAGTTGCTGATCGATCCTGAATGACCAAAACTCACTTTCATATTAGGTCACATGAATATGACACTTCAGTAAATTTGTATGCATGGGTCCAGTGAGTAGTGAGGTCTAATTTGTGCCACCAAAACGTGCGGTGGCTGGAGTATTCACATGGAGGTTCCCGCTAGTGGACCCCTGATCGGGACCCCTCTCCTTATCTGGAGACTGGTGAGCAACGGCCAACTCGACCAATGTATTGTGTTATTGTATGCAGCAACTTCCTCCCCTTTTTTGGTCCTCAGGACTGCCCTTGTCCCATTCCCCAAGCCACAGTGGATTGATTGAATGTGTGTATGATAGTGAGTTATGTTTTTGATAGAAAGTTCAAGCTGCAAGACAATGTTGTATTTTTAAAGTTTATCTGCTACAGTGATATGGAGTTTTTGTATTTTAACATTTTTTTCAATAAAATTCAGTTTTCTGGTTAAGCAGTTCCGTTAGAGGTACTCTTTGTGATCCTAAATCACATTTCTTGCATATGTTTTGTCAGCCTCTGGAACCACACCCTCCACTTGGGTGAAGCCTTATTATGGGAAGTATGGCTCTGATCTAGGGCCGCCCCTCACTGAGCATTGTTCAATTGTCACTGCAGGTGTGTTTTCTCCCCCTTGTTTATTGGGCTATATACCCTATCTGTAATGCTGAGCTATATACCCTAGCTGTAATGCTGGGTAATATACCCTGATCCGTTAGGCTGAGCCATATACCCTATCTGTAATGCTGGGCTAATGCTATATACCCTGACCTGTGAGGCTGAGCTATATACCCTGATCTGTGATGCTGAGCTATATAACCTGATATGTAATCCTGAGCTATATACCCTGATCTGTAATGCTGAGCTATATACCCTAATCTGTGAGGCTGATCTGTATACTCTGATCTGTGAGGCTGAGTTATATACCCTGATCTGTGAGGCTGAGCTATATACCCTGATCTGTGAGGCTGAGCTATATATCCTTATCTTTAATGCTGAGCTATATACCCTAACCCGTAATGCTGAGCTATATACCCTGATCTGTGAGGCTAAGCTGTATAGCATGATCTGTGAGGCTGACCTATATCCCCTATCTGTAATGCTGGGCTATAAACCCTAATCTGTGAGGCTGAGCTATATACACTGATCTGTAATGCTGAGCTGTATACCCTGATCTGTGATTCTGGAGCTGTATACTCTGTCCTGTGATGCTGAGCTGTATACTCCTGACACTATGGGTGGAAGCAAGTTGAATACAAGGGACAGAGTGGGTGGATTCTATAAGGGGTGGAGCTTATGAGAAGTTGGAGGGGTCAAAATGGTCTAGCGCCCCCCTATCCTAAAACGTCACCAGCCGCCACTGCTGCTATGTATTACATAATCACCTTATTGTGTATGACTATGTACTTTGATATATTCGCCATGCTGACATTTTCTTTGTCAACTTGGAAAAAGTTAACACATAGTGGAGAAGAATCTGGGGGTTTTGGTAGATCATAAGCCTAATAGTGGCATGCAATGCCAAGCTGTGGTTTCCAAAGTGAGCAAAATCCTCTCTTGTATTAAGAGAGGTATGGACTCCAGAGAGAGAGAGATATAATGTTGCCCCTGTACAAATCATTAGTAAGACCTCATCTGGAATATGCAGTTCAGTTTTTGGCACCAGTTCACAAAAAGGATATCGGGGAACTGGAGAAAGTGCAGAGAAGGGCAACCAAACTGATAAGCGGCATGGAGGAGCTCAGCCATGAGGAAAGATTAGAGGAACTGGAGCTTAAGGGGGGATATGATCAACATGTACAAATACATAAGTGGCTCATATAGTGAACTTGGTATGGGGTTATTCACTTTAACCACCTCAATACTGGGCACTTTTACCCCCTTCCTGCCCAGGCCATTTTTCAGCTTTCAGCGCTTTCACACTTTGAATGACAATTGCGCATCCATGCTACACTGTAACCATGTGAAATTTTTATAATTTTCTTCACACAAATAGAGCTTTCTTTTGGTGGTATTTAGTCACTGCTGGGTTTTTTTTACTTAACCACTTCAGCCCCGGAAGGATTTCCAGCTTTAGGACCGGAGCCCTTTTTGCGATTCGGCACTGCGTCGCTTTAACTGAAAATTGCGCGGTCGTGCGACGTTGTACCCAAAGGAAATTTGCGTCCTTTTTTTCCCACAAACAGTGCTTTCTTTTGGTGGTATTTGATCACCTCTGCGTCATTTCTGATCGCCGATATAAACAAAAGAAGAGCGACAATTTTGCAAAAAAACCCAAATTTCTTACTTTTTGCTAGAATACAAATGAAAAAAAAAATATAAAAAAAGTTTTTTTCACCGTTTTTGGCCGATTTATATTCTTCCTCATATTTGTGATAAAAAAAATCGCAATCGGCATTTATTGAATGGTTTGCGCAAAAGTGGTCACGTTTACGGATGATGAGAATTCATTTTTGTTTTTTGTTTTTTTCTACTAGTAATGGCGGCGATCTGCGATTTTTAGCGGTACTGCGATATTTCAACGGACATGTCGGACTATTTTGACACTTTTTTGGGACCATTGGCATTTATACAGCGATCAGTGCTATAAAAATGCACTGATTACTGTGTAAATGCCATTGGCAGTGAAGGGGTTAACCTGCAGGGGGCGCTCTAAGGGTTAACTATGTTCCCTGGGCGTGTTCTAACTGTAGGGGGACTGCACTATCTGGGGAAGGGAAGTGGTCACAGCCTTCGTATACAGGAAGGCTGTGATCACAGCCCTTCCCCCTTCACACAGAGTGGAGGTCCGTGTTTACATACACGGACCTCCGTTCCTCCGCTCGGGGGGGCCATCGCGGGTAGCCGGCGGCAATCGAAGCTGCCGCACCCGCTCCCTGGCCCTCCCCGAACACAGTGAGCGCGCGGGCGCGCCTCCGGCGGCGGGCGCTCACTAAACTCGATCCCGCAGCCGCCGTCGTATGACGGCGTTTTGCGGGAACGAGCCACTTTGTCGCCGTCAATTGCCGACCAGCGGTCGGCAAGCGGTTAAAAAAAAGGCCAAAAAATTTGAAAAAAAAATTTTTCTTAGTTTTTGTCAGTAAATTTTGTAAATAAGTAATTTTTCTCCTTCAATGATGTGTGCTAATGAGGCAGCACTGATGGGCACTGATAGGCTACACTGATGGGCACTGATGAGGGGGCACTTATGATGATGATGATCAGTGTCCTGATTACATCCCTAGACGTCCTCTGCGAGAGGAGATGCCGCTGATCGGTTCTCCTCATCACACACTCTGTCAGTGTGAGGCGAGGAGCGCCGATTACCGGCACTTCCTTGTTTCCATGTGACCGGCTGCGATTGGTCACAGCTGATCACATGGCTAAAGAGCCATGGCCGCAGCACTTTACACAGATCAGGGTCACGCCGTGTCCTGGCAACATATGACATTGTCCCAGAATGGGAGCCACAGCGCCCCTCCGTCATTTGATGGTGGATGGGCGGCAAGTGGTTAAGGTTATCACAGAGGACAAGGGGGCACTCTTTACGTCTAGAGGAAAAAAGATTTCATCTCCAAATACGGAAAGGTTTCTTCACAGTTAGAGCTGTGAAAATGTGGAATAGACTCTCTCCAGAGGTGGTTCTGGCCAGCACAGTAGATTGATCCTGGGAAAATCCGATTGCCTCTCGGGGGACCAGGAAAGAATTTTTTCCCCTGTTATAGCAAATTGGATCGTGCTTTGCTGGGTTTTTTTTTTGCCTTCCTCTGGATCAACTGTGGGTGAAGGATTGTGTATATGGAATTGTATGGTTATATATACATATTTTTTTCTTTTTTTATTGGTTGAACTAGATGGACTTGTGTCATTATTCAACTTGAATAACTATGTAACTATGTTAAGAAAATTCCAATAAAATCCTTCAAAAAGAAAAACAAATAACACAAATGACATAAAAAGAAGTTGACCAAGTTAGAAAATGAAAGCATGTACAGTAAATGCATTTTTTTAATATAGCATATACTTTGGTGCCTGAGTTATGTTTATAACTGGTTAGAAAATCTACTGTATGAATTCAAAACAATACTGTTATTGAACAGTACACTAAACCACAGCACTTATTTTTTGGAAATATAATTTTCAAGGTCTAACTGCTACTTAAGCACTGGTGAGGACCAGCAGGCCAAAAACCTGATAAATTCTAAACTATGCCAAATTGTCGATCTTCCCAAATCGTGTTAATAACTTGAATTATTGGAGATTATTTGCATAAAGCATTTGAAGGTTACATTCTCCAATGTCAAACAAGAAGAGTCATTTGTTATTTTTAACCAGCTTGTCATGTAGCCCTTATGAAGATAAATAAGATTTGTTATGTTATGCATGTTGAAACTCAGAAGTAGACACTTCCAGATTTCTAGTGTACAACAAGACATGGTGATCACATTAATATATTTTATTACAGTTAATAAGCAAAAAATTATAAGTGGCTGAACATTTTGCAGATGCTAAGTAATTGAAAGGCATTCAAAAAAAAGGAGGAAAAAACTAAGTTCACACGTTAATGTGAAACAGATTGTCATTGAATCATGGGCTGATCTATTATGGTTATTTTTGAATTTGTGCCTTAAAAAATAATATTGCTATATGTTACCTGGGTGTCTTAATTGGGGTCAGGCCTAATTATCTGGATCTCATCCACATTCTTGAGTGTCCGAGACTTATTCCTGAAGCAGATGGAGGTGCTCAGGAATGACTTAATTTGTATTAATTTGTTACAGCATCCTAAGCAATACCTCATGAGGAATTTGATGACCTAGAATTCTGAGCTATATAACATGTAAAGAATAAATGAGGAAAAAGCCAGAGAACCTTGAAATTTAAACCTTTATTTTTCTTCCTCTTTTCAAATTACTCATTTGGTGTACAAAGTAGTCAATTGGGGTATAAAAACCTTAACACTAAAAAAAAAGGTCTAAGAATGTAATTATGCTTCCTAAGATGTATGGGCCTCTTACATTTTAGAAATAAAAATGATGAAGGAAATATTGATCTTCCAATTTTAGAGATTGACGTGTTGAGTTCTATGTTGTATTAAGCTTCCTGCAGATACTTTGTACTAGTAGCTGCTGGCTTAAAACAGAGTGATTACTGCTTGTCTTAGCTTGAAATAGCAGGTAAAATTATGTTATTCCATGACAGCACAATCAACAGGAAATTTTCAAGCTATAAGTTTCAATATAGTTACCCAGCAGAAGGTTCCTTTGTACTCCCTCACTGATCCATGTCTGTTACAAAAATGTTTCAGGCTTTATGTAGCCTGTATAAATGAATGAGATGAATAAGCCTTGTTTCTATCATTTATTCTCACACATTTAGTTTTGTTTGTGCTTAGGTTAGTGTGTCAATGTTGCCTGTATATATATATATATATATATATATATATATATATATATATATGTATATATATATATATATACTGTATACATGTATAATATATATATATATACATATAAAATTAAATCCACTTGTTGACTGACTTTCTATGTCTGCTAGAAGTCTATTCCACTCATCCGCTATTCTTTGAGCTTGAGATTATGTCCCCAGGTTCTTGATCTTAGATTCATATTGAAAATATGAATATGGGTCACAGGGCATACACTTAATTTTGTTCTCCTGTGACCCAGAGTCAATTGATAGTGAGCTAGCATATAAATAATGATTTTGCACATTAGAGTTAATAAAAAAGTTGCAAGCAAAAAGGTGGAAAAATACTTTATACATAAGACAACAAATATGCTGCGTTAGTACCAAAAAATCAATACAAATCATATGTTGTGCAATAACTCAAGCCACTCAATATGTATATGTTGCCTAGTAATTAAACAATGCAATAAACATAAATGAATATAACATGTATACTTATGTATAAAAAAAACCCCTTAAGCTGAGGACTAGAGTTGAGCGAACCCAGACTGTAAAGTTCGGGTCCGTACCGAACTTTGGGGTGTCCGGGACCCGGTCCCGAACCCGGACTTTTCAAAAAAAGTCTGGGTTTGGGTCCGGGGTTCTGGTATTTTATTCCAAGTGTTGAATAGCTGCCAAGGGCAGCCAATCAACAAGTGTTTCATTGGTTTTCCCTTAGAAGCCATCACAGCCATGCCTACTAATGGCATGGCTGTGATTGGCCAGTGCACCATGTGACCCAGCCTCTATATGGGGCTGGAGTCACCGTGCTGCATGTCATATGCTCTCAATATAGAGGGAGAGGATGCTGCTGGCTCTGTGAGGGACAGATTGCAGATATTATAGAACATCTCATCCTGCATTACTGAACGATCTGATTGTGGACTAGGAAGAGATACTAGTACTGGTGCTTTGAGGGAGGGAGAGATACTAGTACTGGTGCTTTGAGAGACAG
>BLSH010412336.1:136350-150762 GCA_018402905.1 Glandirana rugosa
AGATTTTAGTAGAAGGTTCACACACCCTTTTCGGACAAAGTCGGCGTATCTCGGTATAATCACAAGATTTTAGTAGAAGGTCCACACACCCTTTTCGGACAAAGTCGGCGTATCTCGGTATAATCACAAGATTTTATTAGAAGTTTCACACACCCTTTTCGGACGGCTTTTCCCACACACTTGGAAGATGATTTTAGAACACTAATATGGCTCTATGTGGCTGAAACAGGCTTTTCCCACACACTTTGAAGATTATTTTAGAACACTAATATGGCTCTATGCGGCTGAAACAGGCTTTTCCCACACACCTGGAAGATGATTTTAGAACACTAATATGGCTCTATGCGGCTGAAACAGGCTTTTCCCACACACTTGGAAGATGATTTTAGAATACTAATATGGCTCTATGCGGCTGAAACAGGCTTTTCCCACACACTTGGAAGATGATTTTAGAACACTATTATGGCTCTATGCAGCTGAAACAGGCTTTTCCCACACACTTGGAAGATGATTTTAGAACACTAATATGGCTCTATGTGGCTGAAACAGGCTTTTCCCACACACTTTGAAGATTATTTTAGAACACTAATATGGCTCTATGCGGCTGAAACAGGCTTTTCCCACACACCTGGAAGATGATTTTAGAACACTAATATGGCTCTATTCGGCTGAAACAGGCTTTTCCCACACACTTTGAAGATGATTTTAGAACACTAATATGGCTCTATGCTGCTGAAACAGGCTTTTCCCACACACTTGGAAGATGATTTTAGAACACTAATATGGCTCTATGCCCCTGCAATAGGCTTTTCCCACACACTTTGAAGATGATTTTAGAACAATAATCTGTCCCTTAAAGCAACAGCTGGAGGCTTTCCCTGTACAAATTGGAGATGATTTTAGAATCTAAAATCATCTCCTAGTTCTATAGGGAGAGGTTTCTACTGTTGCTTAAAGAGACAGATTATTGCTTCGTGCACAAAATTAAAAAGTGCATCTACATTGCTGGTTTAAAAAAAAACAAAAAAATTCCAAAAATAAAAAAAACAGTGTTGGCTACCTCCTCCTCCTCCACCGCCACTTTCAGCGCCTCCTCAACCTCCAACTCCACATCCACCTCCATTTTTGTTTTTTTATGTGATTTTAGGTTAACAATTATTTTAAGTTATTTCCCTATCCCCATTTCTTTGTAGGACACTTGTCCGACCCTTACCCCCATTTTCCTTCCTTTTGCAGACCTCTTGGACTTGCCAGGACTTTGTTACAGCCATTTTTGTGCCTAAAAGTTCGGGTCCCCATTGATTTCAATGGGGTTCGGGGCCCGGGTCAAAGTTCTGGTCAAGTCCAGACCCGAACTCGGACTTTGTCCGTAAGTTCAGCTGAACCTGCCGAACCTGGACTTCCAGAGGTTCGATCAACTCTACTGAGGACGTCTGGCATTAGAGGAAACATGTAGAGGCTTGGTTACTGCAAGCCACTTTTGATTTTCATCTTTTTTGGGCTGTGGAATGCATGCCAGCTCTGGGGACAATTCTAGGTAGAGCTCTTAGACATACAAGCGATCTATATATTGCCTAGAGAGAGCGGCACCTGAATAAGTGAGTGAGTTTTTTAAAAGATGTTTTTAATTAAGTTTAATATGGTTCTACACTATGGGATCCCCGCTGTGTGATTTATGTGTTTCTAAGTGAGCATGAGGTTGGAGAAAATGAACCGTTAGAAGCAATGGTAATGTAGGAATCCCCTACTGGCCTGTGATGCCTAAACCAAGTGCTGTCAGACTTTTTTTTATTAAAAAGGTCAGTTACTTCTGGTGAGTGTGTTGCAGCACAGGAGAGAGCACTGGGAGCACCTTTATTACATGTGTCTAGCACAAAGGGGCACGTGGAGAATATTTATTGAAGAAGCACAGAGACTTTACATTTGAAATTTATGCATTTCAGCTCTTTATTTTTTTGTGGATTTTTGCACAGAAATGGATGGATACTTTCATGTTATATAAATGTATTGCACTTTGAGACAATGATCTATTGCACATTTGTTTTTTTAGTTTTATTTGTTTATTTCATAGTTCCCCAATTCAGGGTGAAAATGCCACCCAAGTCTGAATCTCTTTATTTTTTAGTTATAAAAAGCACTTTTCCTTTGTCCTATTGGCATTGGCTGATGCACACCTCCAGTTTATATTAATTGACATCAGAGCCTATGGTAGCCAAGGTGATACACAAATCTTCCAAGAGTCTGCAATGGGGTTTCGCCTATATGAAGGTTGTCTCCAGATTCCCCCAAGCAGACCTCTCCCATACACAGCAGAGCCAAGTCTTCTACTGGTCATCATGGTGGATGAGGCTTTCAGACTAACTGAGAATTGAATCCGCCCATACACTAAGTACAGACTGAGCCACAGGTACATCAACAGATAGATAGCTAGACATAGAGATGAGATCCAAAATTTTGCCTGGTGTGAATGGCAGTGAAATGACCTGTGTGCTTGGCATTGTGGATGTAGATGGCTCAACTGAACACTCCTTCACTGACTTTTGTCCTCCTCCCTCTCCTCTGCTAACAAGTTGGATGTGGTCCAGAAAATAGGAAATACTTTTCAAAAAAACTTTTTAAAAATGTTTAAAAAAAGTATAAAAGGGAAAAAATAAAGAAAAGGGAAAAAATTTTTAACCACTGCCGACCAGCCGCTGTCATTATACTGCAGCAGGTCGGCTCGTTCCCACAAATAGCCATCATTGTACGTCGGCTCGGGAACTCTATTTTGTGGGTGCGCGTGCACCCACTGGCCAGCGGGGGAGTCAATCAGCAGATGGGGCAGACTTGATGTTTGACGGCAATCAGTGATCGGTCCCCGCAGTGACAGGACGGGGATCTGCCTGTGTAAATAAGGCAGATCTCCGTGACAGGGGAGATCACACAGATTCTGTCTTTCTGCTATGCAGGAAGACAGATCTGTGTGTTTCCCCAGGCAGCCCATCCCCCATACAGTTAGAAAGGGAACACACTTAACCCCTTGATCACCCCTGATGATAACCCCTTCCCTGCCAGTGTGATTAGAACAATAAAAGTGCATATTTTAGCACTGATTATCACTGTAATAATGTCACTGGTTCCCAAAAATGTGTCAAAAATATCAGTTAGGTGTCCGATCTATCCACTGCAATGTCGCAGTCCAGCTCAAAATCGCAGATTACCGCCATTACTAGTAAAAAAAAAAATAATAATAAAAATGCCATAAATCTATTCCCTATTTTGTAGACATTATAACTTTTGCACAAACCAATCAATATACTCTAATTGCATGAAGTATGTAGAAGAATATATATCGGTCTAAACTGAGGAAGAAATGTGTTATTTATGTTTTTTGGGGAAATATTCATTACATCAAAAAGTAAAAAATATTGTTTTTTTTTTTTCAAAATAGTCGCTCTTTTTTTGTTTATAGCGCAAAAATAAAAACCACAGAGGTGATCAAATACCACCAAAGAAAGCTCTATTTGTGGGGAAAAAGGACATTTTGCTTGGGAACAGTGTCACACGACTGCACAATTGTCAGTTAAAGCAACACAGTGCTGTATCGCAAATAAGGGGAAAAAAATGAAAACATTACAATTATCATACCAAATAAATGTTAAAAAATCAAACTTAAATATTCAACCCCACCCCAAGAAACAAATCTCATATTCCAAAAAAATACTGTCCCCTGCTGAACAACATTGACCTCCAAAGAAAAGCCATTTGTGCACTGCTTGAATAGAGGACATCCACACACCGGAAAAAAAACAAAGGGCCCTAGCAATTACCTGTTCAATCAGAGATTTCCTAGCCTAGATTCTCATTAATATTCAATAATATTCAATAATACAGGGTGGGCCATTTATATGGATACACCTTAATAAAATGGGAATGGTTGGTGATATTAACTTCCTGTTTGTGGCACATTAGTATATGTGAGGGGGGAAACTTTTCAAGATGAGTGGTGACCATGGCGGCTATTTTGAAGTCGGCCATTTTGAATCCAACTTTTGGGAGGGTCATGTGACACATCAAACTTATTGGGAATTTCACAAGAAAAACAATGGTGTGCTTGGTTTTAACGTAACTTTATTCTTTCATGAGTTATTTACAAGTTTCTGACCAATTATAAAATGTGTTCAATGGGCTGCCCATTGTGTTGGATTGTCAATGCAACCCTCTTCTCCCACTCTTCACACACTGATAGCAACACTGCAGGAGAAATGCTAGCACAGGCTTCCAGTATCCGTAGTTTCAGGTGCTGCACATCTCATATCTTCACAGCATAGACAATTGCCTTCAGATGACCCCAAAGATAAAAGTCTAAGGGGGTCAGATCGGGAGACCTTGGGGGCCATTCAACTGGCCCACGGCGACCAATCCACTTTCCAGGAAACTGTTCATCTTGGAATGCTTGGACCTGACACCCATAATGTGGTGGTGCACCATCTTGCTGGAACTATGATGTCGGTGATAGGGAATTGCTGGCCATCAAGTCAGCTTTGGAGGAATGGCGGTACCTCCTGGAAGGAGCAGCTCACCCGGTATTGGTTTTTACTGACCATAAAAAACATAAAAAAAACATTTGCTGTGAAGATTTGAGATGTGCAGCACCTGAAACTACGGATACTGGAAGCCTGTGCTAGCATTTCTCCTGCGGTGTTGCTATCAGTGTGTGAAGAGTGGGAGAAGAGGGTTGCATTGACAATCCAACACAATGGGCAGAACATTGAACACATTTTATAAGTGGTCAGAAACTTGTAAATAACTCATGAAAGAATAAAGTTATGTTAAAACCAAGCACACCGTTGTTTTTCTTGTGAAATTCCCAATAAGTTTGATGTGTCACATGACCCTCTTCCTATTGAAAAAACAAAAGTTGGATTCAAAATGGCCAACTTCAAAATGGCCGCCATGGTCACCACCCATCTTGAAAAGTTTCCCCCCTCACATATACTAATGTGCCACAAACAGGAAGTTAATATCACCAACCATTCCCATTTTATTAAGGTGTATCCATATAAATGGCCCACCCTGTACATTGTTGCACTGTCCAGTAAAATCCATTAGCACTTGGCAGACACACCTAAACATGCCTAAACACGGTTAAATGTATTTACATATGTATGGCGTGTCAAGCATTTTTACCAACCTCTCCTCTTCTGAATACTCTGGCCATGAGTTTTTTTTTTCTGTTTCTAAATGCCTCAGCCTCTAAATGCCTGTAAATGCCTGTAAACGCCTATGTGTGCATGGGCACATAGGCTAGCATTGAGGGATGTTTAGAGGCAGAAAAAAAATGTAACTTGTGTGCCTGGGGCCTAATCTCCTCTCCCCAACAGAGAAAACCTAAAGTGAGCCTCCCTTCCTCAACACTTAAAGGACACTTAACTGCAACCAAAAAACAAAAATGTAATACATTGTAGCTCACCACTATAGGGCTTTTAAGTTGAGTTGTAACCTGAGAAGTGTATTAAAAAACATCATATGTATTGTATTATAGTAAAATGATTTATTATATCACACAAACATTTAAATGCAACTTTAAAATTATATGTATAAGTTATTACTGAATCAGGCAACCATCTTCATATCTATGGCCACATATATTCCCCATCAGATATACCTGCCTAAATGATCCCAAGGAGAAATGGCGATTAGTTGTGTTTGATATCTTAAAATATTATATGCTTGCTTTCCAACAAGACAAACCAGAGCTGGAGCTTTCATACCGCATTCCTCTTTGCTGTCCCAAAAGGCATAAGCAAAAACTATTGGGCCATCCTCCATGTTTATGAGCCTGCAAAAAATAAGTCTTTATGGTAATGGATCCATCCTGCATGTCTCACTGCCCTCTAATATCTATAAGTAACTTGAATGATGTACAAATGCAGAGCTTGTTTGAGTCCCATTATGTATGTATTATAACACATACAATGTGCATGAACACTGATTAGGAGATGTCTTTCAATTACTGTGGCTTGCATTGATCTTTCAGATGTTATTTTATAGATGTAAATTGCTATAGCCACTTAGAATGTTCTGTGAACACTTATGGAATGCATTAGTATATTCAAGTCAATCTTTTTAAGCATCTGAACCATACCAAAAAGAGCCAAGTAAACAGACAATTAAATGAGTTAAAGAATATAGCCTGTAGTTATTCAGGGCAGTATATGTAGCATTGATTGTAGAACACCATTGCTATTGTCCCTTCTTCCTTGTAATTCAGTATAAGTGTTATTTTGTGACACAAACACCTTGCAGACAATTAAGATCGTCAATAGCAATCTGCAAGGAAAAAAATAGCTTGACTTCTGTGGAAACCACTCACGGTAGTGAGAGAAAACCACTGGAAGGTGTTATTTTATGCCACAGGAAGCTTTTTTCTTATTCTTGCTGCTATGTATGTTGGTAACAGTTGGACAGACATCTATTATCACTGCAAAAAGCCCCAGGAGACAACAATACTAAAATAGGACTGTGAATTTTAGCTTCAGTTTGTTTTATTAGTCTTTTGTTTTTGTATTTATTTACAGCATGCTTTTACAGATCACTTCAAAAGATAGCAGCTTTGTAACCAAAATGTGTTCACCCACAGTCATCTTTCTGAGCTTGATTAGGATTTCTTGTAAATGAACATGATAAACTTGTAAGTTTTTTTATTCTTAACCACTTGCTTACTGGGCACTTAAACCCCCCTCCTGCCCAGACCAATTTTCAGCTTTCAGCGCTCTCACACTTTGAATGACAATTGCACGGTCGTGCAACACTGTACCCATATGACATTTTTATCATTTTTTCCCCATAAATAGAGCTTTATTTTGGTGGTATTTAATCACTGCTGGGTTTTTATTTTTTGCTAAAAAGAAAAAACAAGCCCGACAATTTTGAAAAAAAAACAGTTTCATAGTTTTTTTATATAAATTTTGAAAACGGGTAATTTTTTCCTTCATTGATGTGCACTGATGAGGCTGCACTGATGAGCACTGATAGGCTGCACTGATGTGCACTGATAGGCTGCACTGATTATCACTGATAGGCTGCACTGATGGGCACTGATAGGCTGCACTGATGGGCACTGATAAGGCGGCACTAATGGGCACTGATAAGGCAGCACTAATGGGCATTGATAGGTGGCACTGATAAGTACTAATGAGGCGGCACTGGTGGGTGGCACTGATGGGTGGCACTGATGGTTGGCACTGATGGTTGGCACTGAAGGGCACTGATAAGTGGCACTGAAGGGCATGGATAAGCGACACTGAAGGGCACTGATAAGCTGCACTGACCGGTGGTACTGATGGGGGGCACTTATGGACACTGATGGGTGGCACTGATGGGCACTGGTTGGTGATGCAGATAGGCAGCACTGATCGATGGCAATGATTTGTAGCACTAGTGGGCAAAGGTAGGTGGCACTGGTGGGCAAAGGTAGGTGGCACTGTGGGCACTGGTAGATGGCACTGTGGTCACTGGTAGATGGCTCTGGTGGGTACTGACAGGTGGCACTGGTGTGCACAGAAGAGCCATCTGCGGCTCTCTGTGCGAGGGACCGATATCCATCTGACAGAAGCTGGTGAACGGCTTCTTTCTCCCCTCACGCTGTCAGCGTGAAGGGAAAAAATACCGATCACCGGCTTCTGTTTACATCCCGTGATCAGCTGTCATTGGCTAACAGCTGATCACATGGTAAGGGGGCGGGACCACCCCCTTACTCCGATCTGTGATCAGCCGAGTCTCATGAACTCGGTGATCACAGAGCGTGCTGCACGTGACCAGCAGGAGGCATGCAGCGGCTCGTGCAAGGGAGGACGTCCATGGACGTCCGCCCGTAAATTGAGATCCGCGCTGGAGCCGTCTTTTGGCAATAGCGTGGATCTCAAGAGGTTAAACTGATACTAAAGTCTTGTATTTGTTTGGTTCGCCGGTGCTCCTGCCCCCTCAGCAAGCAGATTGCTATGGGGGTAGCTGAGCCTCTGCTCTGTGTGTCCATTTAGACATGGAGCCATGACTTGGCCCCGCCCCCTCACTCTCCTCATTGGCTCACTGACTTTGATTGACAGTAGTCCCCTGCATGTCTCACACGATCAGAAGGGAGAGTCCTGGAGAGCCGATGCTCTCTTGCAACATCACTGGATCGAAATGGGGCTCAGATAACTATTAGGGGGGCTGAGGGGTGCAGCTGCACACAGAAGTTTTTTTTATCTTAATGCATTAAGATAAACAACCTTCTGCCTTTAGATTACTTTAAATTGATTTACTACAACATTATTATGCCGTTTTTAAAATTTTAATAACATGTATTTTAACCACTTGGTGACTATGTAATGTAAACACATGGCCGCAAGGTGGATCCATTCTTCTGGGAGGGCATACTATAATGTCCTTCTAGAATTCCACTCCTGGAGTTTATCCGGGAGCATAAATGACCGCTGGGTCCTGGAGACCAGGCGCATCATGGTAAACGGCCGCTGTGAGCGGCCCATTGCCACGTGATCGCTCCGTCAAATGACGGAGCGATCACATGTAAACAAGCCGGCGGATATTCGGCTTATCTCTCCGATCGGTGCAGTGTGAGAGGAGAGATGAGATGCAGCAGCGCTATGGGCAGAGTGCTATGTGCCAGAGGCTGAGGACAGAGATTGGCTGCACCCCCCATTCATCCATCCATACACATCCATCCATCCTGACCCATGCTCACTCATCCATCCTGATCCATGCTCACCCACCCATCCTGATCCGTGCTCACCCATCCATCTGTGCTCACCCATGCATCCTCATCCATGCTCAGCCATGCATCCTCATCCATGCTCACTCATGCATCTTCATCCATGATCACCCATGCATCCTCATCTGTGATCACCAATGCATCCTCATTCGTGCTCACCCATGCATCTTCATCCGTGATCACCCATGTATCTTCATCCGTGATCACCCATGCATCTTCATCCATGATAACCCATGCATCTTCCTCTGTGATCACCCATGAATCTTCATCTGTGATCATCCACGCATCCTCATCCGTTCTCACCCATGCATACTCATCCATGCTCACCCATGCATCTTCATCCATGCTCAGCCATGCATCCGTGCTCACCCATCCGTCCGTGCTCTGTCATCCCCATCAGTGCCCACGCATCCATCCCTGCTCAGCCATGCATCTGTGTTCAGCCATGAATCCATGCTCAGTCAGGCATTTGTGCTCACCCACCCATCCGTGCTCTGTCAAACCCATCCGTGCTCTGTCAATCCCATCCGTGCTCGGACATCCCCTTCCATGCTCAGTCATCCCCATCTGTGCTCTGACATCCCCATCCGTGCTCAGTCATCCCCATCTGTGCTCAGCCATCCCCATCCATGCTCAGTCATCCCCATCTGTGCTCAGTCATCCCCATCCGTGCTCAGCCATTCCCATCCGTGCTCAGCCACCCCCATCCGTGTTTAACCATCCCCATCCATGCTCAGTCATCTCCATCCATGCTCAGTCATCTCCATACACGATTCACCCACCCCATCCATGCTCATTTATGCCTCATTCATGCTCATCCATACCACATCAGTTCTCATCCGTGACATATCCATGCCACTACAGTGCTCATTAGTGCCACTACAGTGCCCATCCATGCCACTACAGTGCCCATCTGTGCGACTACAGTGCCCACCCATGCCACTACAGTGCCTCACAATAGTGTAATAGGTAGTCACATTAGATTTGAAATGTATGCCCCTAGAATGTCTGATGATGCTCCCTGCATGTTGGGCCCCTGTATGTGGCCAGGCTGTGTAAAAGTGTCACACATGTGGTATCGTCATATTCGGGAAGTAGCAGAATATATTTTGGGGCCTAATTTTTGCTATGAACATGCTGTGTGTTAGAAATATTGTATAAATGGACAACTTTGTGTAAAAAAAATGTGTTTTTATTTTCTTTCCACATTTCCCAAAAACTTGTTGAAAAAATGACACGTTCAAAAGACTCATTATGCTTAATAGAATATTTGCAAAATGGGGTAATTTTTTGGGTGTTTCCATTGTCCTGGTGCTCCAGGACCTTCAAAAGTGCAAGAGGTAGTCAGGAAATGAGATGTGTAATTTATGTCCCTAAAATGCCTGATGGCACTCCCTGGATGTTGGGTCTCTCTATGTGGCCACGCTGTGCAAAAGTCTCACACATGTTGTATCGTCATACTCAGAAGGAGTAGTAGAATGCATTTTGGGGTGTAATTTGTGGTATGCATATGCTGGGTGTGAGAAATAACCTGTTAATATGACAATTTTGTGAAAAAAAAAGAAAAAATAATAATTTTGCAAAGAATTGTGGGAAGAATTACAAATTCAAAAAACTCACCATGCCTCTTACTAAATACATGGAATGTCTACTTTCTAAAAAGGGGTCATTTGGGGGGTATTTGTACTTTCCTGGCATGTCAGGGTCTCAAGAAATGAGATAGGCCAACTTTCACAAAGACCAAATAATATACACTAATTTGTTTTTTGTTTTTTTTACCAAAGATATATAGCAGTATACATTTTGGCCAAAATGTATGAAGAAAAATGACTAATTTGCAAAATGTTATAAAACAAACAAAGAAAAATGAATTTTTTACAAAAAATCAGTATTTTTTAAATTTATAGTGCAAAAAAAAAACCCATCAGTGATTATATACCACCAAAAGAAAGCTCTATTTGTGTTAAAAAATGACAAAAATTGCATATGGGTACAGTGTTGCATGACTGAGTAATTGTCATTCAAATTGTGAGAGCACTGAAAGCTGAAAATTGGTCTGTTTAGGAAGGAGGTTTAAGTGTCCAGTGGTCAAGTGGTTAAAGCTACAATAATTTGCAAATTAGAAAGTGAGCATATTAAAGGAAGTCCTACCTATTCATATCCATGAAATCACTTGTCATCTAGTGTAAATAGAAAAGAAAAAGTGGTATGCACTGCTATGATGTATGTTGCCTGGTTGCTGCTTCCACTGAATGTGTGTCACGCAAGCAAATTAATTGATAATTATAATGGTGTGGATGCGCTACCAGTTAATAAATACATCAATAAACAGATAAATATATAAATAATAAATAAGCAAACGTGACTAATAATATAATATAAGTTGCACAAGATGTGTATCGGGAAATTAATCCTTAATTGTAAAAGGTGGAAAAATTATCTGGAATGGACACCCTAAAGGTGCTGACAAAAAGTGCTGAGTGCTCCAGGTGTATTGTGCAAGGTAAACAAATATTTCATGCAAATGATTGAAGTCCAAAAAAAGTCTCTATAATTGTTAAAAAAAGTGCTAAGTGCTGCCAATATATACGTGCATAATAAACAAATGCTTCATGCAAAACAAATGCTTCGGCAGGTGACATAATATGTAGAGGCAGAGCCTGGCAGTGGTATCCTGTAACTTACGTGAGATCATCCTTTACCTGTTTTTATGCTGTTGAAATTTTAAGAAAATGTGAGTAGTTTTCCAAAGGGGCATGGTTTATTCATAAGTTGCTGTGCATATTGCACTATGAAACTTTCTTTATTTTTCATGCTTACCTGGGAGCCACGGTTGAATTTTTAATTATTTATACCAGTGAAGTTTTCCGCACCAAAAGAGTTTAAGTTGAAGTTTTCTAGCACTAAGTGTTTCTATATTGGAAGGAACTTGTTCTTAAACCCTGTGTGGTTAGCACCAGGTTATTTATTTCTCTGATGCGATCAGCATCACTATCTTAGCATCTGTGCGATTAGCACATTGTGACATCTTGAAATTGATGCGATTAGCATCTATGGTTTTATACTTCGTGCGATTAGCACTTTGATTTCATTTATTAAGTGTGGTTAGTACTCCTTGGTTTATTTAAAGTGGCCTTGTTCCAACAAGAGAAAGAGTTATACCATAAGCCTGATTTGACCCGAGTGGGGGTCTCCAATTAAGGTGAGAGTCCATTTCACCTGGGCAAGGGAGTACCTTGCACTTTGCTAGCTTGGTATTTGCACATTTGATAAGAAGGATCACAGAAGTTTACACTGAAGGAAGATCATCAGTGACCAAACCACTATTGGCATTGAATATACAAGGATCCCCCTTTTTCTGGATTTTTTTTTTAAATTCTATTTTATTTATTTATTTTATTGCATGAAGCATTTGTTTATTATGCACGTATATATTGGCAGCACTTAGCACTTTCTTTGACAATTATAGAGACTTTTTTTGGACTTCAATCATTTGCATGAAATATTTGTTTACCTTGCACAATACACCTGGAGCCTTCAGCACTTTTTGTCAGCACCTTTAGGGTGTCCATTCCACATCATTTTTCTACCTTTTACAATTAAGGATTAATTTCCCGAAATTCACATCTTGTGCAACTTTTATTATATTATTAGTCACGTTTGCTTATTTATTATTTATATATTTATCTGTTTATTGCTGTATTTATTAACTGGTAGTGCATCCACACCATTATAATTATCAATTCATTTACTTGTCATCTAGTGTCTTGGTTGGGAATTCATTTTGGCTTTACCTATGTCAGTAGTGGGTCCTCCCTGAGGGTGTTTGAAGGCATACTCAAGCCTCATATAGGACTACGGCTGCATTCAAATTATAGTAGCATGTGAACAAGTGCAAAAATGCTACATTGCCTTCTTTGTCACACATTGAAACAATTGGGCTTCCCTACACATGTAGTGTGACACATAGCAAGGCAACACGCATGCCTCTTGGTGTTAGGCAACATAGTGTGTGAATGGGGCCTTGGAGTCTAAGATGCAACTAAAAGTACTGAAATCACAAACACTGATCTAATGGCAAAACAGTTGCCAATAACTTAGTGTACATTAGTGTTCCATAATATATCAGTATGGTATATATTTTTACTGTAAATGTAATAGCCAAAATTATGTATGTGCTGTATGTATGTATAGCCAAAATTATTATTAATATTGTTTAGATAGAGTAGTGAAAGTTTAAAGTAGAACGAAAGGCTATGTTTTTCATTTTGAATAGAGTATAGGGAGGATTACAATCTTTGTCAATTTTGTGTTTTGTTTTGCCATCTTTGTCCCATTGTGGATATTCTTCTTCACATTCTGTACCATAGCCAATACAGGAAGTGAGAGGAAATTCCTGCAAGTGAGTATTTCCCAGGTTGTCACCAGGATCACCAGAACTAGTGTCCTTCTACAGTGTTTTACTCTACTGGGGACAACCAAGAATGTGGGATTTTCTTTTTTTTTTTTTACTTTCAATGATAATGGTAAATAGGAAAAATAGAGAAGGTGAATCTTTCTAAAGGGGGGATGAACAGACAACAATAAAATCTGACAGATGTTGTAATCTCTCTCCACTCTATTCAAAACTAAAACAAAAATGTGGCCTTTAGTTGTATTTTAAACCCCTTTCAGTTTAATTTTTGCTGTTTGTGTATCAATTAGGAAATAGCTCTTCACATGCTGTCCCAGAGACACAACAAAAAGTTAGAAGAACTCTCTGAAAGTGAAGGTAACTCCCCTATTAGACATCTGGCAATGTACCCAGGGTACTCATGTTATCTAAATTTATTGCCAGGTTAAAATATCACATGCAGCCTTCAGTAGCTCCTATGATCATTCCTTTCACATCGGCCATTAGGTTAGAAACCAATCGTGGTAATTTTCTGATATGGCTATAAATTTGGCCTCTGGCTGACATTTGAACTTTGTTAGCTAGGCAAGCTGACAGCAATGTCGATAACCTACACTTCCAAGCTTGATAGAAAAAGAACAATTTTAACCACTTGACCTCTGGAAGGTTTTACCCTTTCATGACCAGACCATTTTTGCCATTCAGTACTGTGCTACTTTAACTGGCAATTGCTTGATCATTTAACACTGTGCCTAAATGAAATTCATATAATTTTTTCACACAAATAGAGATTTCTTTTTGTGGTATTCGATCACCACTGGGTCTTTTTTATTATTATTATTATATATATATATATATATATATATATATATATATATATATATATATGTTTTTCTTTAGAGATAAACACACTTTTTTAATATACTTAAAGTAAATCCGTGTCACAATTTACTAGTTCGTTAACGGTCAATTTCATCGTGTCATGACTTACCGTTTTTACCAGACCAGTACTTTCCCATTTTGGAAGGTCTCCAGTTCACCAATTTTAACAAGAAAAAGATAGTTCGAACCTTCACATCCAATAGCTGTAACGACAGTCGAACGGATCGATTGTTTCAAGTTTACAGTCGGTCTCCGGTTTAAATATCGGTATAGTCTTTTAATGGTGCTAACCAAAGATTGGATTACCGGCTACACTTTCCTTACTAGTATCCGACAGAGAATATGTGTAGAAAACTGTCGACCATTTCTCCGTTAGACAACAGAC
>BLSH010412336.1:152413-165829 GCA_018402905.1 Glandirana rugosa
AAGCAGTGGTGTAACTAGAACCCTCAGGGCCCCGATGCAAGTAACCATGAAGGGCCCCCCCCTGACAGGGCCCTTTCCTCGGAGGAAAATGGAGAGATTGGGTCCTCTCTGCCGGTGTTTCTCAGTCTCTTTATAGTCAGGGCTCCCTTGAAGGCTACCCCTAGGTTAATGAGGATGCACTGCAACCACTCCACAATTGTGTGCATTGCAGAGTTGCAGCATAGTGGTGATGCATTTAGAGGGTTAAAACAGGCGGTCAGCAGACAACAGATTGCCTCTTTACCAGCTGTCAAATGCCTGAGCATGGATCGCTTTCACAGGAACAGCATTTTTATTTGTGGTACTATGAACAAGCGGGTAACAAAAATTAGTGCTTGTACACAAAGGGGGTCAGGATTAAAAGCACATACATAGAATGTGCATACACATGTACACATACATAATGCACACGCACACACACATATATACTGTATATATGTACACATATAAACACACACACACACACACACACACATTAATGCACATATATATCTATATATATGCACTAAGGGTACCCACTAAAAATACATGTACACACACACACACACGCAGCCACACACACACATGTACTCACACACACACATGCAGAATTGCAGAAAGTCTGTTTAAAAAAAACGCAGTAACTTCTCTCTTTATGCCGGGTACTGCACTGTAGAGGGAGCCAAAGAGCACAGTCACACTGTACTGCCGGCTCGCTGCGGACTACACACCCGGCATGTCATCACCATTCAGTAACTGCAATATAGTTTTGCTTTCGTGGACTTTTGATTAACTCTGTGTGGACATTTCACTACCATTGCATTTCCAGTTTACATATACAGCTCCACTTGCACGGTTTATATGTACAATTGACTGGAAACAGGACTTTCATATGGACCTTTATTTTCTTAGTACATACACTATACACTGAGTTTACATGAATATTTTTTCTCTTCTTTTCTTTTACTGTATGTTTTAGTGCCTATATGCACTAGTTCACTTAGCGTATTTTTGCACTAAAGGCTCATAGCCTCATTGATTAGCACTTTATTTGATACACTTGCACTTTAACCTAACGAGCAATATTTATCATATGATATGGTTTAGCGCCACCCACACATAAACGCACTACTCTACGATTATTTTTTGGTCGATCCAGGTGGCAGCTTGCCGCAGCAATAGCATCTGCTTCTTCCTAGCGCGGTAACCTATCCTCCTTCCAATTACGTAGTCTCGCAACGGTCATCCCACAGCAATCGTCACACAGGGAGTTGGTACCTACGGCAAGTTCATGTTTGATCGTTCGTCTTTTATACAGTGTTTTACATTGCGCATGCGCACCGCCCTCAGGTACACCGCGACACTGGGGCGTGACGCGTGCCAACGCCTCCACGGAACGTACGATCATTCGCAGCAGGAACGTAGATTGGAAAGATGGCGTCAAGTCGGACCCACCATGCAAAAAAGGCCACCCCCATGTCCAGGGTGGAGATGGCTGATATGGTGGCCATCCTGGAGGAGAACAATTATGACTGCAGGAGGGGGGCTATGAAAGGGCAAATAGCCATAAGGATTTCATTCTGGAGAGGGTGGTCCAGCGGCTTTTCAAAAAACATGGGGTCCGGCGGAACAAGGATCAGCTCCGCAAGCGATGGTCGGACCTCAAGCATCGCGAGCCCGACCAGCTGCGCCGGATCCATAGGATGCTTGAAAAAAGTAAGCAATTTATTGTTGTAACCAGTATGTAGATGTGTAAATTCATTGTATGGATCTGTTCTTGGTCAAAGTAGCTAGAAAGAATTATCTGTTAATTTTTTAAATCTGTGTATGCCTTGGAGTTCCCAAATTTAAGGTCTAAATCCAGCATACTGTATATGAAGAATACCATTTTAGACTGTTTGCAGACATTCCTTTAGCTTTTGCACTTATGTTCGTTTTGGGTTTTGCTACAGGAAAACAAAAAAAAGCTGCGGCCCACCCCCCTCCAGAACCCACCGATGAGCCCACTGCTGGCCCCTCAGCTCAGGTGGCGGTGAGCCCACCGTCATCCCCAGAAGGTAAGTGCTAAATGACAATTAGAGAAATTGTGACACAGCCAGGGGTGCTGCTAGGTGCCCAAAAGGGGGTGGGGCGGGGGTGTGAGGCCTAAATTTAAGGATAAGTATCACTTTACTGGCTGCTGCCTGATTCATCAGTGCCCATTAATCCAGCCTTGCTAGTGCAGACATGGTGAGAGGATAGCCCCCAGTGCTGGAAGGCACATAAATGCATATGATGGATAACAGACAGCCCACATCCCATAGAAGCAAGGGTGGGGGGACAGCTGTAGGAGTTGACGAATGTTGCCACTTGTCAAGTATTTTTGCACAGCCAAATGGCATCATTGTCTGTTTGTTGTTGTTTCTTTTCAGAAAGGACTCCCGAGGGCCCACACGTAATCCTATCAAGCCCATCAGATGTGGGCAGCCCAGCCCAATTGGAAGGTTGGTCCAACTGGAACATATCCCGCTATGTATGTGTGGAACCTGTAGTGATTTTGGGATGCTCAATGAATGTTTTTTGTTATTGTTGTAGAAGACTCAGCTGGCCAGATGGCCCAACATGCCCAGCCCCCGAGTGAGCCTTCTGTTTGCCCTTGTAAGTACTGTTCAATTCTTGTTTCTTGTGTATTGACATGCCTATTTGGAACATGCATAGGCGTGCACAGGGGGTGTGGCAGGTGTACCTGGGCACATCCTAATCACTGCCTGTGGTGCAGATGTCCCCTATTGCCTCTATTTCCCCTCATGTTGAAGAATGGAGAGTGGAGGAAGGGGCAGGTAAATATGTAATTTACCTGTCCCTTCCATTTCTAGTTTAACACAATGAACACACTCACTATGTTCATTCCTAGCTGAAGCATAGTATACAGCGTTTACTATGCTTCCGTATGTTGATGAATAGGAAGACGCTCAGCAACGAGCACTATCCCATTCATTCACTGTCCTGTACAGCTGAGGCTGGAGAGAAAGACATGTGTGTTTGAGGTTTGGTGTGCACACCCTAATGCAATAGGCTGCGCACACCTAGGGGTACATGGGCCAGCAGACAGCAGTTAAGAAACCAACACACCTTTTTAACATTTGTTATAAGGAGGGCCTGAGCCTTTATTATTGTTGCCATTCACCACTTACCAACCGGAAGCTTTGCCAGCTTTAGGACCAGAGCACTTTTTGCAATTTGGCACTGCGTCGCTTTAAACATAAAGTTTATAAATTTTTTGAAACACATGACTTTGCCTGTGGCCGCTCATCCCAGCTTGCCAGCGACATTGGAGTGTGGTGGGTGCATGCCCCCTAGCAGCCCTTTGCAGATCGCCCCCTTTTTACGCAGGTTCGCACACAGCAACCCGACTGCTGCTGTGAAAACACAACAGGTGGTCTGGAAGTGGTTAAAGTGTTGGGAAAGTGCACCCCCTCTCCCCTCAAAAAATTCCCAACAACTAGGCCCATACAAGCCATCATCAGCCATTATGCTGCACATCATTGACCTTATGCTTTTTCCTCTACTTACAGCTCACGAGCTGCCACACTGCACCATTGGGCGCCTCAACCGGGACATCCAATGGTGCCGTGTGGAGCTGGAGAAGATCCAGAAGGCTGTACGGGAGCTGCAGAGGATCGCCCGCGAGAAGGAGAGGGCAGCGGAGAGCCTCCAGCAGTGACTGCGGGATGTTGGGGACATACTGGCCAAGTTCTGAGTCTTGTTCCAATTGGGCTGGTGTGGTGGGCCCCATTTTAGGCCATGTTGGCCACATTTAAGGGGCTGCACAAAAAGCATGTACTCCATTGCATCATGATTTGGCAAATGTCATCTTTCTGTGTGCGCAAACACCCCCCTTCCTCCAAACTGGAGTTTCTGGGAGAATGGGGTGTTGCATCAGAGCAATGTGTGAGGTTATCCCATCATGGCTTCCAAGCTGGCACTTTTTGAGGGTGGGCACGTGTCAGCTTGGAAACACTGATGTGGTGCACTCACACATTTCTCAGATGCAACACCCCATTCTCCCAGAAACTCCAGTTTGGAGGAAGGGGGGGTTTGCCCACACAGAATGGTGACACTTGCCAACCCCTGATGTGATGGAGTACATGCTTTAGTTTTCCTAGTTTACATGTTTTATATGCTTTTTTAATACTTTTATCTGTGGTTTTTACATCCTAATGTGCAAACAATACAAGTTTATATTTGATACTAACAGTGTGAGTTCTTCTTTACTTTATGTATGCTTGTGAGTTCACTAAAGTTTAGGCCTTTAAAATGCTAATGTGCTCTTCTATGTGGTCAACACAGATGTAGTTCATCTCTTAACATTTCACCAAGTTGTTAATGCATCATGTTTTTGGTCTACATGCATAGAATGCATGAACACCAACAACATTTTTTGTTTGTTTATATGTAGCACAACCCCTGCACAACAAAATACATTGCAGAAGGTGAGATTTGTATCTCATGGAGAAATGAAGGTTCGATTTCTCTCTTGTACCAAGAGCAAAAATAAAGCACACATAGAACATCTCTTTTCCACCAGAAAAAACACACAGACAAGAGTAGTTAAAATGAAGGATCCATTTATATGGATAAAATTAACGATCAGAAAGCATATTTTGCCCCTCTCCCCACAAAGTACTCCATATATTTACGCCGCACTTCTCTGGCGTTCCGGGTTGCCAAGCTAGCACGCCTATTTTCAAGGTCCACCATTGCATCGGGCAGATGCCTTTCTGTTGGTGCTGAACTTGTGCCTGGCTGGGCTGCATCTGGGTCAGTGGGTCCAGTTGAAAGATAACTGCTGGCATTTTTCTGTAAATAATTATGCAGGATGCAGCAGCAAAGCACTACATGGTTTATTTTGTAGATGGCCAAGTTGATAGGAGTGAGAAACAGGCGAAATCTGTTTGCCAAAATGCCAAAAGTGTTCTCGACCACTCTGCGAGCACGCGAGAGTCTATAGTTATAAATCCGCTGGTCAGCGGTCAGGTTCCGTTGCGGAAATGGCTTCATGATGTGTTCGCCAAGCCCAAAAGCCTCATCCGCAACAAAGACGAAGTTAAGACCCTCGACATTCTGCTCTGGAGGTGGCAAGTTCAAGGTGCCATTTTGAAGCCGCCTGTAAAATTCGGTCTTCATGATCACACCACCATCGGAGTTCCGGCCATTTTTCCCCACATCAAGATATAGAAACTCCTAATTAGCGGAGACAATGGCCAGCATGACAATACTACAAAACCCCTTATAATTGTAGTAGTACGACCCCGAGTTTGGTGGTGGTAGAATCCGGACATGTTTGCCATCAATGGCACCCCCGCAGTTCGGGAAATCCCATTGCTGCCTGAACTGGGCAGCAACTTCCTGCCACTGCTGGGGATTGGACGGAAACTGGAGATAAAAACAAAAAAATACAATTAATCTTTGGTCCAATAAATGGTCAAGATACTCATACAAGGGCAACATAAGGCTAGACTTCCAGTCCCAGCTCAGTCAAGATGTAAGGACATGGGTGAAGCACCAACTCCAGCAAATAGACTTCGCTAATTACACTTTGCCAACCATATTAAAAAAAAATAGATCACATTAAGTTAAATAATTAGAAAATAATTCAGGCCTTGCAGTACATGTTTGGGGGAAATAGTAGGGAAATGTCACCAGCAAAAGATGTAGAGTGTGTATAGGAGATTACATTTCAGGAGATACAGTAGTTTTAAATGATGTAACTTTATGGTAGCATGGGGATTATGTTTTCCATAATAAGAACACCTCAAGCACTCTGCCTGTTTGGAAAGCAAAATTAATGTGGCAAAAGTGTGTGTTTAGAGGGGGGGGGGATTAGAAACTGCATCTGACATAAATAATTGTGGTATTAGCCAGGACTCACACACTGGGCCATTCAACAACATATGCCCACTGGGCAGGGGTGTAGACCTGTTGCAGCCCCAGTAGGAACAATACACTCTGTCACACTTGAGAGATGAAGCCTGCCAAGCATGACCCAGCAAAGTGTGCAGTGCATGCTAGTGTGAAATCCAAGGGCTTCCAAAAGCAGTGCACAGGCAACACAGCCTCACTCAATGCTTGCAATTAGACCTTGTGTGAAAGCATAGTTGATACAGGCCCCAAATTTTAACAAGTTGGAGTCCAGGGGGGGCCTCACCTTGTGGGAAAAGTTGGTTAGTTATGTCGCCTAGGGTTCAGGAGAATGGTCTCCCCAAACGTGATGCCCCACTCCCATAGACTCCAATGTTAAACACTGCTAAAGTATTGTTTGTAAGGCCCCCTTGAGACACTGGAGCCCCTTACAACAGTATTGCCTGTACCCCCTGGTGGCAGCCCTCTGATAGGGTGGACACATGATTCCTTAAATCCAGGACACATATTAATTACACAGGTTATGTGTCTGATTACAGTGGTAATGAAACTCACTTGGTGCCTTATCTGTATTAAATCAGCCACAGAACCTGTGTAATTCATATGTGTCCTGGATTAAAGGGATGATGTGGCAACCCTACCCTCTGAGTGTGTATGGACACTGGACAACATGCTGGGGAGGCATGTAGAGGAAAAAAAGGGGGTGAAAAAAGCCTAGAGCATACATGAGGCCAAAGAACACATTCACAGCATATTGTAATGTTACTAATTAGATATTGACAAAAAGGGCAAATACTATATTATTAAACATAAAGACATAAAATGTGGTATTAACATGAAACATACCTTAATATATTCCTCCTGCAGAACCTGGATGATGGCAGAACATGTCTCCGGAATAATGACTCCAAGAGCCTGGGGGGAGATGCCTGTGGTGAACTTGAGGTCCTGCAGGCTTCTTCCTGTCGCCAGGTATCTCAGAGTAGCAATGAGCCTTTGCTCAGGGGTGATAGCAAGGCGCATGCAGGTGTCCGCCTTCTGGATATAGGTGGACACCAATGCCAGGAGGTGGCTAAAGCAGGGGTCCGTCATCCAGAGATAATTCCTGGAATCATCAGGATTATTCTCCTGGAGCTCCCTGACCAGAGCCATATGACCAAATTGATCACGGTTAAGCAATCAATTCTTGGTCCAGCAACTCCTCTCTCTCCTTCTCCTACGTTGGTTTCGGGTCCGAACCAGAACTCCTAGGCCAACAGCAGCGAGATTTCTCTCTCGAGAAGGCAACGTCATTGACGAACAAGCGTCCAGAAACGAGCCAAAGAACGATCCAAAGAGAACGATCTGAAGAACGTCTGAAAGTCGCGAATCAACACACACCAAACTTCAACTAACACGAAATTAGATGAAGGAGCCCAAAGGGTGGCGCAACGATACCAGCACTTCCTTTTTATACGCTTGTTTGCGTCATCACGTTCGGCCGGTCGTACGTTGTACACACGACCGTCGTGTGCATGTCAGTAGGCTACATACGACCGTCAACGTACGATTCAACACGGTCGTACGCGCGATCGGCGTCCCGTGTGTACGAGCCATTATAGTGTCAACAAACTATGCTATATGCAGTATCTCACAAAAGTGAGTACACTCCTCACATTTTTGTAAATATTTTATTATATCTTTTCATGTAACAACACTGAAGAAATGACACTTTGCTACAATGTAAAGTAGTGAGTGTACCGTTTGTATAACAGTGTACATTTGCTGTCCCCTCAAAGTAACTTAACACACAGTCATTAACCACTTCAATACTATGCACTTAGAACACTTTACTACCAGACCAATTTTCAGTTTTCAGTGCTGTTGCGCTTTGAATGACAATTGCGCGGTCGTGCGACGCTGCACCCAAACAGATTTTTTATCATTTTGTTCCCACAAATAGAGCTTTCTTTTGGTGGTATTTGATCACCCCTGTGGTTTTTATTTTTTGCACTACAAATAAAAAAATACCGAAAATTTTGAAAAAAAAAAATCTCTATTTTTGTCACAAAACTTTGTAAATAAGTGAATTTTCTCCATCACTGGTGGGCACTGATGAGGCTACACTGACAGGCACTGACGTGGCAGTACTGATTGGCACTGATGAGGTGGCACTGATGAGGTGGCACTGATGATGAGGCACTTATATGCAGCGATGATGAGCACTGTTAGGTGGCACTGATAAGCAGCACTGACGGGTACTGAGAGGTGGCACTGATATACAGCACTGATGGGCACTGATATGCAGCACTGACGGACACTGCTAAGCAGCACTGATTGGCACTCATAGACGGCACTGGGCACTGATAGGTGGCACTGATGGGCACTGATAGGTGGGCACTGGTAGGTGGCAATGGTGGGCACTGATATGTGGCACTGGTATGCATTGATAGGGGCACTGGTGGGCACTGATAGGGGCACTGGTGGGCATATTCATTGATATGGGCTCATTCCCTGGTGGTCTAGGGTGGCATCTAAAGGTGGCACTGAGTGCCATCCACATTGGGCAGTATGTCACTTACCTGGTGGTCTCCCTGGTGGTCCAGATTGGCTCCCTGGTGGTCCCTGGTGGTCCTGGGTGGGCACATCCCTGGTGGTCCCTGGGCAGGCTCCCTGGTGGTCTAGGGTGGCAATCCGAGGGAGGGCTGTGCTGATAAATCATCAGCACAAACCCTCCCTGTCAGGGATGCAGCTGATCGGCTCTCCCCTCATCAGGTCTGCAGACCTGAGTACAGGAAAGCCGATAAACAGCTTTCCTGTATTACACTGTGACCAGCCGTGATTGGTCACGGCTGGTCACATGGTAAAGTGCTTCGGATCTAAACACTTTACTGAGATCGGTATTGCGGGGGGTCAGACTGACCTCCCACACCACCGATCGCCGCGATGCGCGCCCTCCCGGGCGCGCGGTGGCTTGTTATCCTGAGGACGTCATATGACGTCCAGTCAGGATAACTGAGCCACTTCCCGACCTTCATTTTGCATACGACGGTCGGGAAGTGGTTAATGTATAAACCTCTGGCAACAAAAGTAGTACACCCCTAAGCGAAAATGTCCAAATTGGGCCCAAACTGTCAATGTTTTGTGTGACCACCATTATTTATCAGCACTGCCTTAACCCCCTTGGGCATGGAGTTCACCAGAGCTTCACAGGTTGCCACTGTAGTCCTCTTCGACTCCTCCATGACGACATCACAGAGCTGGTGGATGTTAGAGACCTTGAGCTCCTCCACCTTCAATATGAGGATGCCCCACAAATGCTAGGGTATAGGTCCAGAGACATGCTTGGCCAGTCCATCACTTTTACCCTCAGCTTCTTTAGCAAGGCAGTGTTCGTCTTGGGGGTGGGTTTGGGGTGGTTATCATGTTGGAATACTGCCCTGCGGCCCAGTCTCCGAAGGGAGTGGATCATGCTGCTTTAGTATGTCACAGTACATGTTGGCATTCATGGATCTCTCAATGAACTGTAGCTCCCCTGTGCCAGCAGCACTCATGCAGCCCCAGACCATGACACTCCCACCACCATGCTTAACTGTAAGCAAGACACACTTGGTCTGAGCACTGACAGGCTAACCCCCCCACCCCTTCAACCTCTGCAGCAATGCTGGCAGCACTCATATGTCTATTTCCCAAAGACAACCTCTGGATATGATGCTGAGCACGTGCAATCAACTTCTTTGGTCGACCATGGCTGTGGAACCTGTCCTGCTAAACTGCTGTATGCTCTTGGCCACCATGCTGCAGCTCAGTTTCAGGGTCTTGGCAATCTTTTTATAGCCCAAGCCATCTTTATGTAGAGCAACAATTCTTTTTTCAGATCCTCAGAGAGTTATTTGCCATGAGGTGCAATGTTGAATTTCCAGTGACCAGTATGAGAAAGTGAGAGCGATAACACCAAATTGAACTGCTTGCTGACCGCCTGATGGCAGGTTGGCACCGATAAGCGTATCGCCGTAAATGTACGGTGTCTTGCACAGCCGGTAGGAGCTCGCCACTGGCGGCGCGTTCTCACGCTCGCTGCACGCTGCGTGAATGTGTCCGCTGGTCAGGCGGTCTCGATGTCCTACGGCGACCCGTGATCACCTGGAACACAGGCAGAACGGAGATCTGCCAGTGTAAACACGGCAGGTCTCCGTTCTGTCAGGGGACATCTGACAGATCTAATATTCCCAGTGTTCGGTAACAGTTAGATCTGTCATGCCCCTGCCAGCCCAGCCACCACAAAGTTAAAACACAGTGAGGGAACACACTTAACCCCTTGATTGCCCCATTAAAGTTTAACCCCTTCCCTGCCAGTGACATTTATACAGTAATCAGTGGCTTTTTAAAGTGGATGTAAACCCGATTCATGAAATTTGAGTTGGACACATCTGTCTGTAGTGCTTTCGTATCCCTCTTCAAATAGCTATGTCCCGTAGCTGTCTCTTCTTCCATAGATCTGTTATTTATTTATTTTTTAGTTATTTATTTCAGGTACTTATATAGAGCTGACAATTTACGCAGCACTTTACATATACATTGTACATTCACATCAGTCCCTGCCCTCAATGAGCTTACAATCTAAGGTCCCTAACTCACATTTATACATATACTAATACACACACTAGGGCCAATTTAGACAGGATCCTATTAAACTACCAGCATGTCTTTGGAGTTATCAGCCTGATAAGTTCTCACTCCTTCTGGGAGACGGGACCGGGAATTTAGAGTCGAAGGAGGTTGCTAAAAATAGATTAGCACACTTCTAAACAAAACACAGGCACAGCTCTGCATGTGTGGGGAGGGGGTGTGTGCCTTTCCTCCAATCAGCTTTCTCATGGTTTCTCACAGTGTCTCACAGATTCTAGCAATCAATTCCTCCTATATATACGAGGAAGTGGAAAATCTAACAGAATGTGCACTTTTTAAACAGTATATCAAAGTGAACACAGCAGATATACATGTAAGACTTATATAGGGAGGTTTGAGTCATCTCTGTGTATCATCTGATGCTGTTCACTTCACTGGGTATATGGAGGGTTTACATCCACTTTAAAGCTCTGATTGCTTTATAAATGTCATTGGCCCCAAAAAAGTGTCAAAAGTGACCGATCTGTCCGCCGCAATATTGCAGACCCAATACAAATCGCAGAACACCGCCATTACTAGTAAAATAAAAATAATAATAAAAATGCCATAAATCTTTTCCCATAGTTTGTAGACGCGATAACTTTTGCACAACCCAATCAATACACGCCTATTGCGATTCTTTTTTACCAAAAATATGTGGAAGAATATATATATATATATATATATATCGGCCTAAACTGAGGAATAAATTTGTTTTTTTACTTTTTTTTATATTTATTATACCAAAAAGTAAAAAATATTGTTTTTTTTTTCAAAATTGTCGCTCTTTGTTTGTTTATAATGCAAAAAATAAAAACCACAGAGATGATCAAATACCACCAAAAAAAGCTCTATTTGTGGAAAAAAGGATGTTGCACGACCGCGCAATTGTCAGTTAAAGCGACACATTGCCGAATCGCAAAAAGTGCTCTTGTCAGGAAGGGGGCAAATCCTCCCACGGCTGAAGTGGTTAACACACCCAGTCCCCATTCACACCTGAGACCTTGTAATACTAATGAGTCACACGACACCGGGGAGGAAAAAATGGCTAATTGGGCCCAATTTGGACATTTTCACTTAGGGGTGTACTCACTTTTGTTGCCAGCAGTTTAGACAGTAATGGCTGTGCATTGAGTTATTTTGAGGGGACAGCAAATTTACACTATTATACAAGCTACACACTCACTACTTTACATTGTAGCAAAGTGTCATTTCTTCAGTGTTGTCACATGAAAAAATATAATAAAATGTTTACAAAAATGTGAGGGGTGTACTCACTTTTGTGAGATACTGTATACTGGAATTTATGCAGCTTTTCAGCAGTTTTGACTTTCTGACTGCCTATCTCATTTCTAGTGTGACTGTAGTAGGATAGCGGGTAATCAGTGACTGGCGCAAACTGACACTGGCTGACACTAACTGACTCTAATTGATACTGATGTTGCTAGTGACACTAATACAGTGATGAGTAATAGTACTGTACACTGTCACTGTACTAAAGACACTGACTGGGTGACAGCAGTTATCAGGAGTAGAGTTGAGCGAACCTGAACTGTAAAGTTCGGGTCCTTACCGAACTTTCTGGTGTCCGTGTACCGAACCCGAACGTTTGAGAAAAACGTTTGAGAAAAACGTTCGGGTTCTGGGTTCTGGTATTTTATCACACATGTTGAATAGCTGCAGGGCTACTTTTTTACAGTCATTTTTGTGCCGAAAAGTTCGGGTCCCCATTGACTTCAATGGGGTTCGGGGTAAAGTTCGGATAACGTTCGGTACCGAACCCGAACGTTTCCGCGAAGTTCAGCCGAATCTGAACATCCAGGTGTTCGCTCAACTCTAATCAGGAGGGCAATCAGCTGTGTGTCTAACAAGTGTATGCGTGCTGATTTCACTCACATACTTGTTGACTTTTTTCTCTGATCTCAGCTCTGAACTTTAGTGAGATCAGGGAGAATTCATTGTTTTTTGTTCAGACAAAAGAAAAGGAAACAGGCACAGTATACATAAAGGGAGATTTACTAAAGCTGGTGCAACTGTGCATGGTAGCCATTCAGCTTCTAACTCCAGCTAGTTGAATTGTGCTTTGACACTAAAACCTGGAAGCTGATCGGTCTCTATGCAGAGTTTCACCAGATTTTGCACTCTCCAACTTTAGTAAATAACCCCCAGAGTGTCTATACCCAGGTCTGAATGTGCAGCCTCTGCTATGTCTGATGATGTCCCTTCTTGCTTAGTCCCCTGAGATGCTGGACACTCCCTGTCTGATTGTTTATATTTTCTTGCCTTGTCTCTTGTTTTTGGGGAACCTTGAACTCTTTGCTCCTCCCATAAATTTCTTGATTTAAGCCATGTCTCTACTCTTTCTGTGTGCCAGATTATTGAGCTCTCCTCAGTAGAGTTGAGCGAACACCTGGACGTTCGGGTTCTGCTGGTCCATCCGAACTTCGGGACAAAGTCCGGGTCCGGGTCCGGACGGAACCCGAACGATCGCACGGACAACGATTGCAGGTCCACAAGCGAGTTGAGATGACTCCTCTCGAGTTATTAGACCGTGTGTCTTTCTCATCTCTGTACCGAATTTAGTTCTTTAAATACCCTCCTCGTTTCTCAAGTTCCAAGGGGTTTTTGTTCTCTGTTCCGTTCTTTTATATTTGTTAGTCTGTCCCTCACAGGTCGTAGAGTCCCCTGATTCGTTCTTCCCTGTAGTAGTCTGTATCGTCTCCGACGTGTAAGTCTGGACCCATATCTGTGAGACCCCCAATAAATGATTTCAACCTCTCACGTTTTAGACCACTTTGAGACGTATCTCTGGCTAGTCGAAGGTCCAAAATCACAGTTTCGTGTTAAGTT